>PVJN01016862.1:0-41657 GCA_004026805.1 Lasiurus borealis | reverse complement strand
TAAGCCAGTCAATGAGGGAGAAACATCACATGATCTCACTCATTGGTGGACAATAAAGAACATTATAAACTGATGTACAAAAGGATAGATACAGAGGCAGTAAAGCCTCAAACAGACTGTGAAATTATAGCAGGAAGATTAAAGTTAGGTGGGGTAGATGGGAGATCAATCAAGGGACTTGTATGCATGCATATAAGCAAAACCAATGAACATAGACACTGGGGGGGATTGGGGTATGCCTGGGAGGGAGGGGGGGCATGGGGAGACATGTATAAAAAATAAAATAAAAAAATAAAAAATAAATAAATGTAACAACATGCCTATATATCACATCAAGGAAAAAGATACTTTAATTTTTCCAGTTCAATATATATTTGTTCAAAAGAGGACTCAGTAAAAGTTGAAGCTATACTCAGCATGATTCATAACTTTTGTTGAATCAAAGTATGTAAAGTTCAGACAATGTAGTCGTGTGATAGTAAAAAGCAATCTAAAGTCTGAGTAACCTTTTATTAATATTTGTTCAGTAAGTCATATTGTAGATAAACAATCAAAGTCAGATTTCTTGGATGGAAGTTTTTCTCCCTGGAATACCTTTCAATAGGAAAAGCCTACTTTAAAAATAATCATACTTAATCTATAGCCTTATTCCCATGGTACATCTTCTCAGCCTGCAATCAATCCTGGATAGAATGCCTTGAATTTGTTTCTGACTTTTCTGAGTGTTCTTCCTTTATTACATGCAATTCACTGCTTAGCACCAGTGCATTCATTCATACTAATTGGGCTAAAATACAGAGTGTCTTGTTGTCCACACCAGACATTGCCAAATTGCTGTTGTCTGACTTCGTTAATCATGAGCCGTTCTGGGAACATACTTGTTAAGTAAGAGCATCTTTATTAAGATATTGCTGCTAATTTTATCTCTCTCTCTTTTTAAAAGTATATTTTTATTGATTTCAAAGAGGAAGGGAGAGGGAGAGAGATAGATAGAAACATGAGTGATGACAGAGAACCACTGATTGATTGCATCTTGAATGCCTCCAACTAAGGATCTAGCCCACAACCCCGGGCATATGCCCTGATTGAGAATTGAATGGTAACCTCCAGGTTCATAGGTTGATGCTCAACCAGTGAGCCACAACCTGCCAAGCTAATTTGATATCTCTTAATTGGGTTCAAAATATATATTCTTTGCTTCATATTATAAAGTCAGCATAATCATATTTAGGCACTTTTTAATTTTTTTGGAGAAATGATTTTGGAGTTAGACAGGATTCTACTTCATCACTGCCTGGCTTTTCATTACTGGGAAAAGTATTTACTTCGCAAAGCCTCAGTCTATTCATGTGGAAAATGGGGATGATTATATTTTCCTTGAGGCTTTGAAGACTAAAAATAATACATGTGAAACTACTGAGCAAATATGTGATGCCTCCAAGAAAAATTACAAAACCTTTGTGTGCTAAGTTGTATCCTTGTAAAAAGATTTGCTTTGACTATTATATTAGGGTATGCACAGCTCCTGATGTAGAGATTGAGGCACATTTAATAATTGTTTCTCTACTTTATATATAATATGTAATATTAATTGAAGTGTGGAATATGATGTAAATATGCTATATTGGTTGTCGTACTCCTATAATTTCCTATCAGTGAATATGTATGGTAGAGATAGGAAGTTATCAAAAGGAAAGAAAAAGAATATGACTAAAGTTTACTTAGAAGCAAAAAAAGAAAAGGTCTAATCAAATAAATGGATCTAAAGTAAGTAAAATATTGCTATTCAAAAAAGGGGAGGTCAGTTGATGACTAACAGCACAAAACTAGTCAGTAGTTTCATTAGAAGAATCAGGCATATATTTGAAAGAGACAGTATTTTAGCTTGAGTTATAATCACATTGCCTGGGTTTGGACCCTGGCTTGGGTTTATTTATTTATTTCCTTCATCTAGGAGGGATACTATCTTCCTTAAAGGAAAAAGTTCCAGTGTTGCCATAAAGTAACATAATCATTTAATTAAATCTTGCTTTCAGTAGATGGTCTTGTAGTCAGGCACACATGTAAAATACATGATGGATCAAAGGTACATTACCTTCTTAATGTAACTAATCTACCTAAACAATCTTAAATATTGGGGGCCATCTAACTCCATAATTCTAGAGAGTAATTTTTAAAGCATTACATATGCTTATTTTTACAGAAATATAACCACTTTTATGATTCTTGCCTCTTGCTTGACTTATATTAAATTTCCCTTTTTAAATTTTGTAACAAACTAATAAATTACATTGATGGCTCTAAAAAATGGCCATGCATTTATATCAAGCCTATAAATTCAGATGTCATCTATATTGAACTGCTGAGGACTGGGCCCTATACTCTATTTTAATAAGCAACCCAGTTAATTATAATCTGAATTATAATATGAAAACTTGTGCTTTCTTGCCTATAAAAGACCAAGTCTTTTGCCTGAGCACACTAGACCCAAAATGGAGATTGAACAGATAAACTTGACCTCAGCTATTGGTCTCCTTAATACTGAGTTCTAACCATATGGGCCACATGTATTAAGACAATAAATAATTGCTCTAAAATATGATGACATTGATTATATAAAACTTGCTGAGATTATACATAAAATCCAAAATTTATCTCCAATATAGGTGATCAAAACACAAATTAATTTTAGGTATGTTCAAATGCAACTCTTTAATCTTATATTCTTTATCTCTTCCAAAAGCACTGAAAATCATTGCATTTTTTGAAATCTTGTAATCATCATAATTTTAAATAATCCCTGAAATATAATTTAAATATTCCCTACGTTTCTTTTGAGAAATTAGCATATGAATGTTAATAGAAGATATACACAGCACATATAATATTAATTATCTCCAAATAATTGTACTTGAATGAGTAGAGAGGGAGAAAATTATATAACTTTTTTTAAATTAAATAATTTGCAAAATTGGCCTGAATTATCAAACTTCCTCACAATTACTAAAACGATAATAAGTTTCAACTACCAATAAGATCCTGAAATCTTAAGGTGAAGTTAAGATTCTTAAGACATAAATAATGGAAATTAGCCATATTTTAGGTCCTCATCTATTATTAAATTTGAAAAACAAAATAAGTAAAATTTCCAATAATTCATACTTTTTAAGTAATCAAATAACATTATTTATGTGACAAAGTTTAACCAAATAATTATAATTATTTGCATAAAATAATAAGGTTTCTGAAAGTGTTGTTCATAATTTAGATTTCTGGTTAACTTATCAATACACACCATATGTATAAACTTGAAGATCATGTGAACGGGATATCTTTTCAAAAAATTTAAATTTAGATAACTCAGTCTCTATTTTGACTCTTCAAAAGTTCATAAACTATTGAAGCAGTTAGATCAAAATGATTCAGACAAGGAAAAAAATGAAATTACTAACCTGAGTTATATACTGCTTGAATTCAACAGATAATTATTTAAAAATAAATTGTATTTTCTGAAAAGATCATATTTATTGTGATTACAATAAATTAGAATTCTAATTTTTACAGTTAGAATTATCAAAGTTAGAATTATAAAAGGGGTAACTAAATTGCCTCTTTGGAATAAAACATTACTTCAAAATTAGTATGGATTTGAGATTTAGTAATATTAACATTGTTTAATAATTATATCAAACACCTAACTAAAATTTAATAAAGTAAACTAAAACACCAATATTCCTCTTGAAAATGTCAAATAGCACAAATAAGATTTTTAATTCTCAAGTACCAAAAATGAAGTAAGTTTTAATTCTTTAAAGATTAGAAAGTTTTATAGAAATAGCTGTTATACTTACATAGTCTCCACAAAACATTTTGATGGTTTACTTCAGAGTAGATTAAAAGATTTTCAGTAAGTGATCAACTGCCCAGACTTGCTTTCCTATGTAGCTAGAAAGAACTGAAGTTCACTGTTCAATCAAATTTAAATATGTCTACCTTTCACCTCAGTGTCTTAGACAAGAAAATATAGAGCCGATTCTGGATAAAGCCCAGGCTAGAGATACATTATCTATGCTGAGCTATCAGTCATAGGTGACTAGGCACAATTATTGCACAAAATAAATAGAACCAGTAGCCTAATCCCTGGTCCTGTGTTGATTTAAGAAACAGAAATTAGCCAATCAATGAAAGAGGTGTAATCTTTTGAAAAAGGTGATGACTTATGGAAAGGTAATTTCATTAACCACAAAGTTAATAATTTATTTTCTGCTTTACCATTTTTAACATCCAGGCTCTCTGAGGAACTCAAACTCCTACCTTCATTTTTAAAATTGCTAGATTCTATGTGTGTCTGTATCATTCTTTACATATTTGTTACTATTACATATCTGGTCTTATATGAAGAAAGAATATATTTAGGACAGAATTGATTACCCAGCAATAAAGTCTTTGAAAAAAGTTATTTTCATACATTCAATAAATTTTATTTGAATATTTAACTTCATTAAATTTTAAGGAAACAGATTTTTAAAATACTTTTAAAATACCATCTATTGTTAGGAAATATATATCATCATGTTTCACACATTATTCCAAATATAAAACTAAATATGTATTCTGTCACTTTATTGCTACTTACCTTTCAGTGAACAGTATAGTGTTCATTTAGTCTATAAAAAAGTTTAAATTATTTTGAAGGCAAATTAGGAATAAATCTTGGTTGAAAGAACAAAAAGCCTATATAATAAAGAGGCAATATGCAAATTGACCATCACACCCCCATAAGATGACTGCCTATGACCAGGCTGGCAAGGGAGTTAGTGAGGGATGACCAAATGACTGAACTGGCTGCATGGGGCAACCATGCTGGTGGGGGAGTGGAGTTGGGGGCGACCAGGCTGGCAGGCAGGGCAGTGAGGGGTGACTAGGCTGGTGGAGGGGAGGCAGGTAGTGAGGGGCAATCAGGCCAACAATGGGTGGCAGTTAGGGGTTACCAGGCAGGGAGGTGTGCGATTAGGAGCCAGCAGTCCAGGCTTGTGAGAGGGATGTCCAACTGCTGGTTTAGTCCAGATCCCAGGACCAGGCCTAAACTAGCAGTCAGACATCCCCTGAGGGGTGCTGTATTAGAGAGGGTGTAGGCTGGGCTGAGGAGATCCCCCCCCTTTCTGTGCACAAATTTTGAACACTGGGCCTCTAGTTATAAGTATCCACTGATAAGCAGTCATAAGTAGGACTGCTTTCCCCCAAATAAACCTGATGTTAAAATATGAATAAAATTCAGTAAGCATGAATCTATTTATCTATATCTATATCTCAGAAAAAAACTGATTTCTGAAGTATTCAGTTCATAACTTAATAATATATTTGGTATATATACACATATTTGCTTCATAACTTAATAATATATTTGCTATTGTGAAAGATGTAAAGCAGGATGCCTGTTTTTTAAAAAAATTAAAATCTAGTAAATCAACCATGTATGTGTTCATGTGTGTTTCTGTATTTGTAAGTATCTGAATTTTAGTCTTATGTTTTATCTGTTTATATTTAGACACCTTATAGTAATTACTAAATAATAGTTACACTTATGTTTAGGATTCATAATTAAAAACAAAGGAAAATAAGGTTTTGAACTGTTTTCTTTTTGACACATTTTTCAAAATTTGCATGATTTTGCTTTAAGTATAGGCTGAATGCATCAACATGAAATGAAAATTGTCAAAATATTTGAGGCAAACATATTTTCTTTAATATTATCTGATTTGATAATATGATGTTGAATTATATTTCCTAATTTCCTTTCAGACAATAATTACTTAGTGTTTATTTTCATTCCTCACTATTTTATTATTTAGTTTTTTTTTTTAAATCATGTACCAATTGACACTATAATGTCTGGGATTTGCTTTATAATAGTTCAGGCAAAAATGGTGTGAGAGATAATACAGTATGGCAAAATATTGAACTTTGGGGGATTGAACAGCCTTTAGATAATTTTGTTTTCGTATGTATCTGGAAATTTTCATAATAAGCTTTGTTTAAAGTTAGTTTTTAACTTATTTGATCACACTTAAGCCCTGGGTGGGTAGCTGGGTAGTTCAGTGTTTTATAGTGTCATCCCCATATGCTAAGATTGTAGGTTTGATTCTACTCAGGACACACTCAAAAATCAACTAATGAATACATAGATTAGTAGAACAACAAATCTATTTCTGTCTGTTTCTCTCAAATCAATAAATCAGAAATCATTTTAACCATGGTTTGAGGATCTACTATATGAAACGTAATAAATGCTAGGAATAATTGAACTTTTATTCTGTTTTAGACACTGTTTCATGTGATTTTATTTGTATAAATGAATTTAATTCTTACAACTCTCTGGGATAAGTACTATTATTACCCATAATTTAGTGAGGAGAATACTGAGGTCTACATAGTCAGAAAACTAGCCTAAGATTGCACCCTCGAAAGTGGTAGAGTAGAAATATGAACTTAGGCAGTCCAATATCAGTCCTATGCTTGAGGTAGATTACATTATTTCTCATGATTATTCATTCTCTTAATAATATAGCACACATTTTTATGCACCTTTAATTTTGAGTTAGTCATGTGCTTTATTTCAACCAAATGAATATGAGCAAGTAAATGGTATGGTACAATCTGAGCACAAACTTTTAGACACATCATCACATTCTATTGCTATTTTCTGATGCTTCTGTTCTCTGGCAAAAATAGCACATGCCAGGATGGGAGAATCTGAAATATAGTAAGAACCCTTGGGAGCAGATATGAGGCAATGCCTCTTAGAATTGCATTAGCTAATGGATGCAATCCCGATTTTAGCAATATGTATCATATGATTCAGCCTGACAGCCACTCAAATGAACCTTAATTTTTTCATGACTATTGACCAGGCCATTTTCTAAATAAAATTTGAGTTTCTATGTAGTGTGCTATGACAAACAGGCATTTAAGCCTCCTGATGGTCAAATTTCATATCATTCATTCAATTTATTGACAAGCATTTCTTAGGTCACTAATGTGTGCCTGGCAATGTACTAGGATCTGGGATATTTTGTGGAACAAGACAAAAATCCCTGCCTTGTAGTGCTTATATTTATTAAATAATGATTCGAAGTTTTTATTTTATGCACAGTTCAAAAAAGGGTAATTAATATAAAATGTTTAATGTAAGTTTATGTATATTTAAGTATAATAACACTGCCTCCATGAGCACTAGAAGCTATCTAAAACAACAGTCATAAGAAAGAAAACTATAAAAAGGGCAAGTTTCTCTCGAATTAGACAGTGGTCTTCAAATGTTTTGTATCAGTATTCCCTTAAGTTTTTTAAAAACTATGGTCTTTTTCATTTTTTATTTTTTTTAAATATATTTTATTGATTTTCCACAGAAAGGAAAAGAGAGGGACAGAGATCTAGAAACATCGATGAGAGAGAGACATCGATCAGCTGCCTCCTGCATGCCCGCCACTGGGGATGTGCCAGCAGCCAAGATACATGGCCTTGACCAGAATCGAACCCAAGACCCTTCAGTCCGCAGGCCAACACTCTATCCACTGAGCCAAACCAGTTTTGGCTTTTTCATTCTTTTTAAAATAATTTAATATATTATATTTATTTTAAAGGTATAATATAAATATTTTCATTCAAGATTAGATACTTACAGTTTATTTTTCTTTTACTTTTTATAAGCATTCAATGAAATCTAAATGCCATAACAATTCAGTGCCCATAATCATTTATTTAAAAAAACATATAATAAGCTCTTAGTTGACAGTTGAATATTTTATATCACTTCTCTATCTCTCTAAGGAATTTCCATTCTGCTTCCCTTATGTTTGCATATCTTTTGGAGGGGTCACATTATAATATATTTGTAAATTATGTGTAGATATATTTTCTCTAATCTTGCCTGTAAAGGTTTCTATTTTCAATGAAATATGGAAACAACTCGCTCTGGCTCTTTGTTATTTTCATAAAGTACTTAAATATAAATTGTCTGCAGTTCACTGCATCCTCTTGAAGTCTATTATTCAGTCAGTTTTGAATACATATACAAATATATATATGTAAATTATATATATATATATTCTTTCTAAACTAAACCACAATAAAGATTCAGAACATTTCCATAACCCATATCCTTAGGTTTTGCCATATCCCTTTGTAGTTTCTCCTTCATTCACCTCTTCTCCTTGGCAACACTGATCCATTGTTAACAACTATAGATTAGTTTGTTTTACCTAGAATTTCATTTAAATGGAATTATATGATATGTATTCTTATTTGCCTGGATTATGTTTCGCCATAACATTTTTTTGAGATTCACTCATATTGTAGGTGTGAAGAGTTTTTTTTTATTGCTGAGTATTTTCATTGCATGAATATACTGCATATTATTTACCTGTTGTTCATTTGTTATAAAGATGCTTGTATGCCAACACTTTATATTATCATTTTTTAAAAACATACTCATCTAACTATGCAGTTGTATCATATTGGGCTTCTAATTTGCAATTCCTTTATTGATAAAGATATAGAGTATCTTTCTTATGCTAAATGGCCATTTCTATATTCTCTGGTATAAGTTATTCAAATTCTTTATTCATTTTCTAACTGAGTTGATGGCTTTAGTATTGAGTTGTAAGAGATATTTGTACATTCTAGATAAACATTCTTAGCAGGTTTGATTTACAAACACTTGTCTTTTCATTTTTGGAATGGTGTCTTATAAATAGGAAGGGCTTTTTATTTTAAATTGATAATTATAAAATCTCATTAATTTTTAACATTATGCTTTTTTTGTAGTCTGATTTTTTTTGCAGTCTGATTTTTTTTGCCTATTTCAATGCTATAATGTTTCTTCTAGAATTTCGTAGTTATATCTTTTTCAAGACATATGATCAATACTCATATAGTTTGTGTTATAAAGAGTAGTGTTTCATTTTTCCCTCCATAGGGAAACTCAGTTGTTAAACTATTTGTTTAAAAGATTTTCTGTTCTCCATTGATTTATCTGACACTTTAGTCAAAAGTTTTTTTATTATATATGTGTGGGTCTATTACCAGACTGTATATTATGCTTCATTGATCTGAATGTCTTTCCTTTCACTAATAGCACACTGTCATAGTTTATAACTGTAGCTTTATAATAAGTGTGGAAATCAAATAATGTGAGTTCTATAACTATAAATCTCCTCCTCCTCCTATTTTTAATTGCTTCGGCCCCTATAAGTAACTTGCGTTGTTTTATG
This sequence comes from Lasiurus borealis, assembly GCA_004026805.1. Lineage (NCBI taxonomy): Eukaryota > Metazoa > Chordata > Mammalia > Chiroptera > Vespertilionidae > Lasiurus > Lasiurus borealis. Next base: position 32,385 of record PVJN01016862.1, on the reverse strand, counting down.
AATGTTAAACAGCTAGTCAATTTCTTAAAAAAAAAAAGGCCACTAGAAGCTTCATTGAGATTGCATTGCACTGATAGAGTCATTTGGTGGAGAAATGATTTCTAAATAATAGTTGATCTTCTGATTCATGAATATGGTGTATTTCTTAATTTATTAAAGTCTTTTTACTTTTAAGAATATTTTGTGGGTTTTTGGTGCATTTATTTTAATTTTTTCTGAAACACCTCATATTTTCTGATTCCATTGAATCCTATTGTATTTTCTATTTAATCTCACCATTATTTTATACAAATAAATTGGTATGCTGTTGATTTGTATAAATTTCATTGTATTCTATAACCTTGCTAAGTTAATTTATTAGATATTCTAGTTATTTGGTAAATTTTTAAGGGCATTTTACATAAACAATCAAGCCAATTGAATATATGATAGTTTTACCCCTTTTGTCTCCAATCTATGTGTTTTTTCTTTTTAAATGTATTTTTCTTACGTTATTGGCTAAGGAATTTAGTATAGTGTTGAATAAATGAGATTGACTCTTTTTTTAAAAAAAATATACTTTTGTTGATTTTTTTACAGAGAGGAAAGGAGAGGAATAGAGAGCCGGAAACATCGATGAGAGAGAGACATCGATCAGCTGCCTCCTGCATGTCCCCTACTAGGGATGTGCCCACAACCAAGATACATGCCCTTGACCGGAATTGAACCCAGGACCCTCCAGTCCCCAGGCTGACGCTCTATCCACTGAGCCAAATCCGCTTCGGCAATGGGATTGACTCTTACAAACCTGATCTCAGCATGTGAGCTGCTGTGCAGATGCAGTCTCAGTGTGGCTTCCTTTGTAAATCCTTGATTATAAAACTCCCTTTCATCTGGTCTTTAGTTGGTTATTCAAGGTGCTTGTTCCCCAATTTGGTTGTATTTCCAGTTTTGTCCTGGGAGGAAGTGAGTGCAAGATCTGCCTACTTTACTGCCATCTTGAAAGTGTCTGCATTTCTTTTCGTGGGATATTTTTCCTTCTTTTTTTCCCTTTGTTCAATGGGCCCATCTTGGACCAGAAGTGCCTCCATAGAAACCTCAGGATATTTCAACAGACAGTGATGGCTTCAGACATGTATTCAGTCCAGATGGTCTCTATGGCACATTGCTCTCTCAAGGTTGCTTTTGTCCTTGAAAATGGCTCTGACTCAAAGGTGCTGACTTTTTTAATGTAGATGTAATGAACTTTTGAAAAGCCGAACTTATTTTGCATAGCTTTTCAAACTTGAAATGAAAAAGTCAGTGAAGTACCTTGTAAGATAAGTTATTGTACTGCATTAGCCTGGAGAGTTCAGCATCAGGCCAGAAAAGCCAAAAGGAAACATTCTGCCTCTTGATCTTCCTGTTCACCTTTGTGTTTGAAGAGTGTTTCCAATTGTAATCAGTAATAATAACTCAAGTACTCCAGAGCATGAGAAAGACGACCTGTTAGTTTCCTTTTGAGGTTACATGATAAACATCAGCTGTTAAGCAGTCTTCTTCTATTGGAACTTCGCATCTGACCTCTTGGCAAGAGCCAATTTTTAATTACTTTTCAAATCAGATCTCCAATTAAATAGAAGAAATTTAATTAAAAGTCCAAGAAGAAAGTAACTTACTCTAAAATTATTTTCATCACTTTGAAAATTAGATTCTAGCACATTACTAATGCATATTAATTTGAACCAAAGTTTACATTCCTGGAATCTTTTTTTTTTTATCTCATTTCATAGAGATGAGAATTCAGGGAATCACTGTCATTAAAGAAAAAGAAATATTTATGTTGCCAAATTGGTCTCCTCTGAAATGATTATCAAAAGCGAAGTGTATTAAAAAGCAATATCAAATGTTTCTGGATTACATTTGATTTGATTTATTCCTCAAAACAACCTTAGGAAGTATTACTCCACTATAGGCCCAATGCACAAAAATTTGTGCATTGGGGTGGGGGTGTGGGGGAGGAGGGAGTCCCTCAGCCCAGCCTGCAGCCTCTCACAGTCCGGGAGTCCTCAGGAGATGTCTCCCTTTGGGAGAGGCCACTGAGTAGGCTCCTGATCGCCTCTCTGCCGCCACTGGTAGCTGCCACTCCCCCATTACTGTTCCCTCCCTCTACCTGCTGGCACATGCCTTGGATGACCTGAGACCGCCTTCTTGCCAGCCCCATCCCCCACCAACTGGTCGTTCGGTCATTTTGCATATTACACTTTTATTATATAGGATAATATAAGAAGAGATTGAGTAAATTGAAAATTATATTCAGATAATTGAAAAAAAATCATAAAAGCATCTTTCTATGAGGCTTTCAATAAATGTAAGGACACAGCATGCCAGAAGCAAGAGAGTTAAGGCAAACAATAGGGCATGTTTGTCAAGATTCTTCTCACTTGCTAGGACATGATTCATCTCCAGATTGAATTGTCACTGGTGCAAAATATTTTGTTTTGGGCAAGCTCACTAAAAGGTTCTGTTGGGATCTTTTATGTCCCATTAATTATATGACCAAGCCAATCTGACTAACCTGTACTAGCAGTCACTGGCCTTATTTTGAGAGTATTTGGGGGTTTGAGTAGAAATGTTGCATTTTGATACCCACTGCTGATTCCATAACAAATTTCATCATACTGCACCTCAAATGGGGATTCTTTTATCTTCCAGTAAACTTGGACCCATTTATTGGACCAATGCAACTCTATTGACTACTACCTAAGAATTGGCAAAAGTCATTTTGGCTATTGTCTGGGTCCTCTGATGTTGCAAGGAACATCACTCGGTTATGCCCATTTAGTGGATTTATCTTTTGTCTCTTTACTTCAATAGTGCAGCTGTTTTTTAGATTGAATCTGATTTAGACTGGTCTTCCAACATGGAGGACCATCTACAAATCATGCTGCTTGTTTGACATCCTTTGATAATGTGTTATAGGAAGCGGACCATTTCATAGCTGCCTTATGCAACTCCATAGGAAGAGGCTTTTAGGGCCCAAAGGAATGTCAGTTTGTTCAAATTTATCATGCGTGCTCCCTATTGTATGTGAGTATAGTACAGTGGTACCTTGAGATACGAGTTTAATTCGTTCCGTAACCTTGAGGCATGGGAAACTATGAGATGCTCAAGTCGTGGTAAACTGGTGGGTCGTGTGCAGCCAGCCGATCCTTGCGATTACTCGTATCTCAACTGTTGCTCTTATTTCAAAGCAAAAATAGCTCGCTCTATGGCTCATATCTCAAAAATCTCGTATGTTAGGGCACTCATATCTCAAGGTGCCACTGTACTTTCATTTCATGAGGAAATTCTTCTCTCCTTTTATGATGATATGAAAAATCCTAAGTGAATGGGTATCTCACATTTCAAAATGAATTGATATCTTTCTGTAATAGAAAAACACATACAAAACAACAACTTCAATGAAAGTTTCCAACTACAACAACAGGCCAAGAATTCTTCTCAAATAGTATGTCTTGCAGTTATGTCAGGTTAGTTTCTAGTCGAAAATACCAGCGGTTACCACTGGATGGCAGTAGTATGATTTTGCCACATGCTCTGATCCACTTTGAGAGATGCTTACCAAATTATTTGAACATGGAGATCTTAGGTGAGCCTGGACTAGTAGGCTCACAACAGGCTGGATAGTGCTATCATTGTTTGAAGGCCTAAAAAAGAAAATAAATGCTGTTGCTCAAAGCCCTATTCAAATTCAGTATTTTTTTTTCTTGGTAAATTTAAAAATAGGGGCTAATAAATTTCTTAGAGTTTGTATTTGATTTCTACAGAAACATACAACCTAATGAATTTTTGCACTGCTTGCTTTGATTTTGGAGTTGGTAAGAACAATAACTTATTTCTGGTTTTCTGAGAGATGCCTCAGTCAGTTCTGTGTAAGAAATGTCTAGTCATTTCAATGTTTCTTCTGAGTTTCTACTGCAGTTGGGGTAATCAGCTATCCACTGAGGTCATATGACTAATGGGAAATTATAATTTCATTTTAGTTTAGAGTTTATATTGACCTATAAACATTTTATTATTAATATAATACTCTAGAGGCCCAGTGCATGGATTCAGGCACCAATGTGGACCCTCTGCCTGGCTTGCACCCTCTCACAATCCTGGACCCCTTGGGGGATGTCAGAGAGCTGGCTTCAGCCCAATTCCCACAGGCCATGCTGAGGGACCCCACTAGTGCACGAATCTGTGGAACAGGACTCTAGTATGCATATAAGATCTTTAGTTAATTTCTTCCTACCCCTTCTCCCTCTGAGATTCATCAGTCTGTTCCATGTTTCCATGTCTGTGCACTGAGCATCTACTCCCTGGTGATCATTGTTCATCATACTACTGGCTGGCCAGTCAACTGGTCAGACAGTTGGCTCATTGCTTAGGCTTTTATATGTATAGATTACTATACTTTTCAATTGAATTGGCTTAAGTTTATATCAAATATTCACAATGTATAATAAAGAAATCATAAAACACAATAGCAAAAACAATACAATTTAAAAATTGATAGATAATTTTACAGAGAAGACCTATACACATGTCCAACAGGAATATGAAAATATACTCATCATGAGTAATCATTAGGAAATACAAATGAAAACTACAGTGACATATCTCTTTTCTGTTAGATGCCTATCATCAAAAATACAAGAGAGAACAGGTATTGGAGAGAGTATAGAAAAGAGGCAGTTCTATTTCAATGTTAGTAGGAAGATAAATAGGTGAAGCCACTATGTAAAACAGTATGGAACCTCCTTAAAAATTAAAAATAGAACCGTATGATCCAGCAATTCTACTTCTGGGTATACATTTAAAAGAAATGAAAATAGGATAACAAAGAAATATCTGTATTCCCATGCCAATTGCAGCATTATTAATAACTAGAGGCCCAGTGCATGAAATTTATACAGGTTAGGGTCCCTAGTGGCTGCCGGCTGCTGACCTGGGCCTCCCTTCCCCAGGCTGCCTACCTTTGCACCCTCCTTGGCCTGGAGCTGCCCCCTCATCTGCTCTACCAGTTCCACTCTCATCTGGGCCCATTGGGGCCAGCAGTTCCTCTGTTGATACCCATAATGTTCTGCACCACCCCCTAGTGGTCAGTGTACATCTAACTCCTGGTCAGTAGAACTCCCACTCACAGGGACAATTTGCATATTAGCCTTTTATTATGTAGGATAGCCAAAATATGGAAATATCCTAACTGCCTATCAATGGATGAATAGACAAAGAAAATAAGGCATATATATAATGGGATATTAGCCATACAAAAGAAGAAAATTCTGCCATTTGGGACATGGATGGACTTTGAAGGCATTGGGCTAAGGGAAATAGGAAAGACAAATACTGTTTTATATCACTTATATATAAAATCAAAAGAAGCCAAACTCATAGAAACAGATAGTAGAATGCTGATCACTAGGGCCAGAGGGTGGGAGAAATGAGGAGACAGATATTGGGAACTTCCAGTTATGAAATGATTACATACTAGGAATCTTATGTAAGGAAATAGAGTCTGCTTTTCTCATTAGGTATGGCAATAGCAGAATTTAAATATACATTCTTTGTGAAAATACAAAAATAGTATATTTTTTCATGTATAGGAATCCCAAATGTCTGTGTATTTCTTCATGAATTGAAATGGAAAAGAAAACATTAGACAAATTGGTCATAAAATTACAGTCTCCCTTAGCTTGTTGCCCAGTTTGAATCATTAATATCACATTGTGCACTCCTTGTGGCCTAAGGTTATTATTTATTAAGATTTCTGTAACCTGCAGTGAATCTCCAGGATTCATCAGCTCTTCTCACAGGTCATTAAACAAGGAATGTGGGGTTATTGATATACCTGCATCTAAAATATCTTTAATTAAAATAAAAATTTTCTTAGTGAACCTCAGGTATCCAACCCTAGGGTATCCTAATTGTTTTAAATTAGCCACTTGAGTGGGCTTAGATCATTTAAAAAGTTTCCACTTACCATGCTCCATTAAAAGAGCATGAAGAACAGATTTGAAGCACAACCTATTTCTTAATAAATTGGATAAGGTAATTGTCTTAATATGACCAATTTTTTTATTATTTAATAAATCTTATGGTTCAGATTATTACAATTGTCTTCTTCCCCCCCCTCCCCACAGCTCCTCTCCACTTGGGTCCTAACCCTCCCTCTGACCTTACTTCCTCCTCTCCATTATCCTCATCTATAGGTGTATGATTTTGTCCAGTCTCTCTCTGCACCCCCCTCACCCTTTTTTGCCTGAGAATTATCAATCCACCCCCTTTCTATGTCCCTGATATATTCACCAGTTTATTCTGTTCATCAGATTTTTAATTTACTTGATTTTTAGATTCTTTACCTTTTTCTTCTTTCTCTTCTTAAAAGAGTACCTTATATGAAATACTGGTTTGGTGTTGATGAACTCCTTTAGCTTTTTCTTATCTGTGAAGCTCTTTATCCGACTTTTAATTCTGAATGTTAGCTTTGCTGGACAGAGTGATCTTGGTTGCAGGTTTTTGCTAATCATCACTTTGAATATTTCTTGCCATTCACATCTGGCCTGCATAGTTTCTGTTAAGAAATTAGCTGACAATCATATGGGTGTTCCCTTATAGGTAATTAACTGTTTTTCTCTTGCTGCTTTTAATACTCTCTCTTTGTCTTTTGCTCTTGGTATTTTAATTATGATGTGTCTTGGTGTGGTCCTCTTTGGATTCCTTTTGTTTGGGGTTCTGTGCTCTTCCTGAACTTTTAAGTCTATTTCAGGTAGTTGAAGTTTTCAGTCATTATTTCTTCAAATAGGTTTTCAGTATCTTGGTCTCTCTCTTCTTCTGGCACCCCCATAATTCTGATGTTGGTATGTTTGAAGTTGTCCTTACACTATATTCAAATTTTTGGATTCTTTTTTTTCTTTTTGTTTTTCTGGCTGACGTGATTCTTGCGTTCCTCTAGTCTTCTGTTAGGTCTCTGTAATATTTTTTATTTCAGTCAGTGTATGCTTAATTTCTAGTTGATCCTTTTTCATCTTCTGTTAGGTCTTGCTAAATTCATCCATCTTTTCTAGGAAATTCTTGAAAAACCTTATAACCATAGTTTTGAACTCTATATCCAGTCATTTGTTTTCCTCCATTTCTTTCATTTGTTATGTTTCTTTGTCTCCACATTTTTGCTGCTTCCCTGAGTTGGTAAAGTAGCTTTGTGTGCTAGGTGTCCTATATGGCCCAATAGCTACCTGAGGTAGACTCTCTTGGTGCACTCTTTTGTGGACTGTGTGTACAGCCTTGTTGTAGTTAAGTCTTGATTGTTGTTGGTATCACTGGGGGGAATTGACCTCCAAGCTAATTGGCTGTGAGGATCAGCTGTGTCTATGCTGGGAGAACTTCTTTGTTGGAGTCAGCCTTATGAGACAAGACTTGCAAAATTGCAAGAGCCTCTGTGATCATCTTGGATGAGGCATAGTCTTAGGGCTGAGCAGACAGCCTTGACTTCCCATCAGCCCTGCCCTATGTGGCTCTTTAGTCTCACTGTCCCACAGTAATTGCTGCAGCCCTCTCTGTGAGAACTTGCTTGCATCTCCAGACCTCTGCCTTTCATAGCTCCCCTAAGTTTCCATGCACTCCTCCAAATTCCCCCTCGTATGAGTCTCACCCAGAACTGGGGTTCAGTGCAGTCAGCACTGGGGTTCAGTGCAGTCAGGAGATTCTGTTTCCCTACCACTAGAGGAACCAGCCAGGCACTCTACCACACATCCTCTCCATACGCATATCTCTGTATCTCAACTTTTTGCAGCTCCTCTGAGTCTCCATGAGCCCCTCTCTTTCCTTCTAGTTGTAGAATTTCCACTCAGCCAGCTTTCCTATGGTTCTGCATAATGTCCATTCTGTGTTTTAGCTGTAGTTTTGAAATTGTTGTGCGAGGCAATAGTTTAGGTGTTCACCTGTGCTGCCATCTTTGTTTCTCTTGGTATGAATGTTCTGTTAATACATTCTGGCAGGATGAGAAAACCAGTCAAAACTTTTATTAATAAATTCCTACATTTTAATCCGTGCTTTTACCTGTGGCCTCTATAGTTGCTCACCATATGTCCTCAATTTAATTTAATTATATTGCATGTTAACTTTTCATTATCAGGTTTTAGTTTGAAATTGTATTGGGCAGCAGCATCTAGCAATCTTAACTAAAGTTTCTTCACCACCCTTCCGTCATGTTACCCACATCAATGTAAACAACCTTGGTTGTTGGGGATGGAGCCAAATCATGGTGGCCCTCGTGTCATCCAGAGTCATAATCTTTACCTGTGTTCTACACAGTTGTAATGGCATTGACTCATGGGATTAAAAATTCCTTTTTATACAACAGTCAGATTTTTAAAAAATTGAGCAAATCTGTCACACTGCTTTTATAGTTTGAAGTATTGATGGGCAGTCAGATCACTTAATCTTCATATAATGACTCATTAAAATATTAATAGTCATCATTTATCATCTTTTTAGTTATATATATACAGTTTTTAAGTTGGTTTTTTTTTGATGATTTCAGAGAGGAAAGGAGAAGGAAATATAGAAGCATCAATGATGAGAGAGAATCACTGATTGGCTGCTTCCTGCATGCCCACACTGGGGATAGAACTGGCAACTCGGGCATCAAATCATGACCTCCAGCTTCATAAGTCGACACTCAACCACTGAGCTATGCTGTCTGGGGTTTAGTTATATTTTAAATCAATCTTTTGAATAGTTAATCACATTCAGTTTATTTTTTTTCTGATTTTTTAAAATTCTTTTTATTCTTATTTTCTTTCTTTTGAACAATCCCAGTCATTTTTTCATCACTAGCCCCATATGCATTAAGTGGCAAGGAGTCCCCACATATTTTCCCTGACCTCATCTTGTTCCTATAATAAAGTCATACATGTGTAAGAAATCCAAGTACCTAGAGCCTCTTACTAGAATATCACAGAATCAACTATGTACTACTTAAACAGAAGTCTGGAATTAGGAGACACCTTAGAGTTATTGCAACTAATGTGTTACCTTTCAGTAGCCTCAGGTGAAGGATGGCATTTAATGTCAGGGAGTTGCTGTGAATAATTCTCCTTTTCAGGGCTTATTTATCTTTACCTTTCTAGAGTTTAACAGATCGGGAGTGTGTCCCTCCAACTACATTTCTACAAAAGCTTCATTAAATGAGGGTCCTGAGTAAGAATCAACATGCTTGTCTATTTGACAGTATCTGATAAAAGGGAAAAAGCTTTTTGATTTCCATGAATAACAATTACTCCAGTAAAGGTTCAAAAGTGTTTTTGTGAACTCTACAAAGTGCTTTAACTATTTAATTTAATACTCCCCCAAAGTGGTCCTTGAAGCAGAAGGGGAATTTCCATCTGAGAAATTGTTAGAAATGCAAATTTTCTAGTCCTTCCCTAGACCTACTGATGCACACGTTCTGGGTAAGGAACTTGTGATTTTTCTTTTTAACCAGCTCTCCAAATGATTCTGATGCATACTAAGGGTTGAACACCACAGCTTTAAAAGATTTTTGTGCTTTCCACAAATAATTGTCCAGAGGCACTAAAGGAATTTAAGAAGGAAAGGGGTCCAGCATGGGGTAGAAGGGGGGAAAGGGAAAAAATTTTACTAAAAAATTTATATGCATTACATGCATAACCCAGGGACACAGACAATTGTGTGGTAAAGGCCTGGGAAGGGGGCAGGAGTGGGGTAGAGGGAATCAATGGGGGGTGGGGAGAGGGAGACATTTGTAATACTTTCAACAATAAAGATAAATTAAAATAAATAAATAAAAGACACTCCCCCGCAAAAAGAAGAAGTAGTGATTTGTAATTCAAGAGAATCTGTTCTGTTTCTAATTCCTATTATTCTGTAAATGTTTCATCTCTCCTCATTGTTTTCTCATCTTGTACTTGGTCATAGCAGGGTAGTACAGAAGTTGTTTTATGGCTCTGAGAACTGGTGGTTGGTCTAAGGACGCATTTACTTGGGGATGAGATGGTGGAGTATTATAAAATTGGCTATGCTTTCACAAAGTTGCTTTAGATCTCAAGCCAGCACCTGCAAAAATGGGGCAAATGGAAGACAGGGTGTTTAAGTTTGCATTATTTATAACAAGTGCTGCATTAGCCAGGCATTCCAGCTACTCCATGAAGGCCTTCCATGTGATAAATTTCAAGGCTATTTATTATTCATCAAAGTTCTTTCATTGAAAACATGCAATTCCACAGGCCCTTTCTGGTTGTATATGTTTTATCCAAGTAATATAATATCCTTAAATTTAGTTATTATTTGTTATGATGTATTGTTACACACCAATTTAGCTGATTGATCATGGGCTCTTGATTTCAGTATTGATATAACTTAATTTTATCTGTAATCAATCATGCAGTTTGTTTAAAATATAAAGCTCCCTATTTTAACATATTTTATACATTATTTAAATGAAGGTGAAATGGATGTACAAAATCTTTCATAAAAGTATATTTTTATTGATTTCTGGAGAGAGAGAGAGAGAGAGAGAGAGAGAGAGAAAAGAGAGGGAAAGAGAGAGAGAAACATTGATGCGAGAGAAACATAGATAGGCTGCTTCCTGCATATACTACAACCAGGGATGGAACCCACAACCTGGGTATGTGCCCTGGCTGGGAATCAACCTGCCACCTTTTCAGTGCATGGGACGACACTCAATGAAATGAGCCACATCAGCCAGAGCAAAACCTCTTAAATTTTAAAAAAAGTTCTTCTTTTGAAAGAATTCTCACAATATTGGAAAGCATATTTTTCTAACTAGCAATATAGGAATGTTTCAGGATGTAAACACTCCATAATTCTTTGCTTTAAAAGCTAGACAATGAGACAATTAAGCATAATTCATAGTGCTGCAATCTAACTCTAATGGCAATGTGAAAATGCTGAAGAAAGGGTAGCTGACCTCAGCATTCTAATTGTGTAGATGTTTGACTTTATGCTGCCATCTAGGAAACAGATTGCACAAGTCAAAAGAGCAAAATGCCCATCTTTCAATGTTCTGCTGTTACTTTGACAACTGGTGACTGTTTTTAACTGTTGTTACATTTGTAAAGTAAGCTGACTTTTTTTAACAGGCAGTTTTATTAGCAACAGTTAGTTTAAATATATCTTTTTGGGCAGCTCTGTGCAATTAACATTGTGCATGCAGATGGCTGAAAATGTCACTGTAATTACTTTTTATGATTTTAATTACAATACCCATTCATCAAGCAAATGTATGGCAGTTAACTTTATGAGGGGTTAGAAGTATGGAAATAATTTCATTTTCTTATTCATCATGCTTCCCCCTTCCCTACCCCATTTTAATATCTTTTTTTATGTATTTGCACATGGCTTTTTAATTAAAAAAAAAGAAAGAAAAAAAAAAACACATGTATGTTGACCTCTTGATCTTCATAGATATAATTGATGGGTTAAAACATTTAAATAATCTGTTCCTATATCTGGATACCAGAATCAGATAAGCAAGTCATTGACTTAATAGCACAAATGAATAAATAGAGTGATGTTTTTAAAGCCATTTCAACTAAAGTTCAGATTTTCAGGAGGAAATGTTTTCTTTTTTTCATATGAACCATGTGCCAAGAAAAATCTGACGGCTGTGTGTGTGTATGTGTGTATTGTTTGTGTGTATGTGTGTGTTTGTGTGTATGGCAGGAGCAGAGGGGTGGTGAGTGGAGAGAAAACAAGAAGCCAGAATTGAGGGAGAAAAATCCAATACATATTTTTTTCTGAGATTTGTCTAAAATCTTGTCTGGTACATTTTTAAAAATGTTTTTTTTCTCAACTGTTGCTTGTGTGAGAAGCATGAACTCATTAGAGGAAAAAAATACAGTAAGAAACCTGCAGAGGGAATCACTAGTCATCAACTGTAACAATGCTTCCATGGTTTTTACTTGGTGGTTACTGAAGCAGAAGTTGGGAGGTTTATTTGGTTACTTATTTTTGCTTTTGAGAGAAATTCTTCAGTTGTAATGAAATTGTAGGTAGTTGCCAGATCAGCAAATAACTAATTGAATACTTAGAGATTTTATTGCTATATTTTTCCAGTTTCATAAAAAAGGGCATTTTTCTTTACTTCAAACACGATTTTTTTTAAAAATTTTAGTGTAGTGATTTTTTTGACTTTGTGTTGTTAGTCATATAAAGAGCAAGGCTGAATATATGTATACAATTTAATTAAATTAAAACCAATGGTGAAATATTACAAATACAATTTTTATTATATTAATGTTTCATTTTTGTAAAATTCTGGTGCAATTCTGCCTGCAGGGATTTTTAACTTTTTTAAAAAAAAACAATGGAATTAAACAGCATCTGTTTTCCAATGATAACATTCAGAACATATGGCTTATAATGACAGTACTTTTTTTTTTTTTTACTGAGTTTATTGGGGTGACATTGGCTAATAAGATTATATAGATTTCATGTGTACAATTCTAAAATGCATCATCTGTATAGTGTGTCCTGTGTTCACTGCCCAAAATCAAGTTTCTTCCATCACAATTTATCCCCTATTTATCCTCTTCTACCTCCCCTTACTTCTTTTCCCTCTGTCTACGAGGGTTTTATTTTTATTTTTATTTTTTTTGCTTAATCCCTTTTTATCCAGCACCTCACAACTTTCCCCTCTAATAGCTATCAGTCTATTCTCTATCTAGGAGTATGTTTTTGAGTGTTTTATTCATTGGATTCCATATATAAGTGGACACATATGGTATTTGACTTAAAGTACTATAACCTAGAAAAAATTCCCACACTGTCATTACTTTAGAGTGGTTACTCAAAACAGTTTTTAACTGTGAAATTAAAGGTAATATAAATCCTTAAATATACATTATTATAGTCTTAATTCTTTTTACTTGATTACTAGTTGCCCAGTGCACAAACTTTGTGCATATTAAGAAGGGATTAATTAGAGCAGTGGTCGGCAAACTGTGTCTCACAAGCTACATGTAGCTCTTTGGCCCCTTGAGTGTGGCTCTTCCACAAAATACCACGTGCAGGCACACATGTACAGTGCAATTGAAACTTCATGGCCCATGTGCAGAAGTCAGTTTTCAGCTCTCAAAAGAAATTTCACTTGTTGTACTGTTGATAGTTGGCTCTGTTGACTAATGAGTTTGCTGACCACTGAATTAGAGGAAATAATATAATATTACTATTTGGCCTTTCTCTATAATAGAAGTGTCAGAGAATGAAAATTAATAAAATGTATGTGAAAACCTTCCTCCTGTAAGAGTCTGGGGCACACCAGGGGACCCAGAGTCAAGTCCCCGCACACCCACATGCACCTCAAAGTCATGTGAGACCCAGACCCAGCCAGCCCCAGCCCCCATTGGACTACATCCAGACCTGGCCAGTCACACCCTTGTCAAGAGGAGGTAGTCTTAGGTCCCCAGGCTTGGCACCAGGATAGGGGGTGTGGCCTGAAGTCCCCCAGCCCAGACTGGCGCAGGGGGCTTGCTTTGAGGTCCCTGGCAAGCCCCACTGGTTAGGGGCATGGCCTGAGGTCCCCCATCAAGCCACACTGAGGGGGAGGATAAGGCCTGAGGTCTCCTGTCAAACCAGCCAGGCAGGGGGGTGCAGCATTAGGTCCCACGGCCAGGTGCTGGGATGTGGGGCGCAACTTGAGGTTCCCTGTCAAGTCCTACTGGGCGAGGCATGCGGTCTGTGGCCCCCCAGCCTAGTGTTTGTGTGGGGGGCACAGCCTGAGTTCCCCCAACCCTGCACTGGGGTTGCACCTTGAGGTCCCCTGTCAAGCCCAGCCAGGCAGAGGGTGCAGCCTCAGGTCCCCTGGCCTGGTACTGGGAGGCATGGTCTGAGTTCCCCCGACCCAGCAGTGGGGGTACACCCTGTCAAGTCCCGCTGGATGGGGAGTAAGGCCTGAGGTCCTCTGGCCAGGTACTGGGGCAGGGAGTGCCGTCTAAGGTTCCCTAGCCTGGAGCTGGGGTGGGGAGAGCAGTCTGAGGTCCCCTAGCCCAGCATCAGGATGGGAAGTGCACCTTGAGGTCCCCCATCAAGGCCCACTGGGTGGGGGGCGTGGACTGAGATCCTCTTTCAAACCCTATGGGGGCAGGGAAGGGCATAGCCTCAGGTTCCTGCTGATTGCTCATTAAGGCTCAGCTGTGGGTGTAGCTGTGGGTGCAGGTATCTTTGTGATGGAGTGGTGGCTTCAGCTGTGGGTGCAGCCATCTTTGTGATGGAGTGATGGTCAGTTAGCATATTCCTTCTTTATTAGATAGGATTCTCATTCCTCACACATTATGCTTTTTTATGATGTTCTTAAACAGTACATTTACCTTTGAGAATATATTCTCACAAGTGTTTGTATCCACTAGATGTTACAAATTATTTATCTTACACATATGATAGTTACAATTCTTAATTTTTTATTTTTGTTCTTTGTATGTTATGTTTTTATTTTTCTACTTATATTTTTATTGTTTAGATAAGCAAAATGAAATATTTTTAGATTTTGCTTTAATATGCCCAGGTATATAATATAAATTATTGTAATAAGAACATTTAACATGAAATACACCTTCTTAAATTTGCAAGTGTACAATACACTATTATTAACTGAAGGTATGATGTGGTATAGTAGACATCTAGAAATGATTCATCTACAATAAGTTGGATATTAACTTTTTATGATTAATAAAAGTCAAAAATTTTAAATATACTTTTATTTCATAGAAGAAGGTAAAGGAGAGTGAAATGAGAGAATATCATTGATTGGCTGTCTCCTGTACGCCCCACACTGGGTATCAAGCCCACAACTTGGGCATGTGTTCTGACTGTGAATCAGACAGTAATCTGGTTCATAAGTCGACAGTCAACCACTGAGCCATGCCAGCTGTGCTAAAAGTCAAAATTTGTCTAAAGAAAATACAATTCCTGCATTGACAACTATATTTTTAGAATATGAATGGTCTATGAAAAGTGTTCAATTTCACCTATTTACAAGAGTCAGTAAAATAGTAGTCTCCAGGAAACTCCTTATAGCAAAATGTTTAGACTAAAGTCATTTCTTAAATGAAAATAATGAAAAAAAATTTCTTTTGCTTTTTTTCATGTATTTGGAGATGTATTTGTTTTTCATTTTTCAAATTCCTTTGACTTGCTTTTAGAAATTAAGGTTACTTCTAAATAATATTTAGATCAATAAAGGAGAATTGCTAGGGAATCTACCTGCTGATTGATTTAAGCTTTGATGAAGAGGTTTTAGAATTTAAACACACACACACACACACACACATACACTACAAATCATGGCTTATGAATCTTTCCAAGGAAAAATTATAAGGTGGCTTGTATTGAATATTGGACCCTGCCATGGGTAAATATGAACAAATGGCTTAATTTCTATAAATAATTGTACAGGGTTGTCAATTTAATATGAAACTCTTGGTATGTTTATAATTTTAGTCTAAATTTATCTTTTATTGTCTGTTGTAAAATACATGATTGGAAGGAAAAGAAATTATAGAGGAATTTTGAGCTCTGCTATATTTTAAAAATAATTGAGATATAATATCTAGGCTTTTTCTTTTTTGGTCAAGGTATATAAAATAAATAAAAGTTTTATATATGTTTACCCAAAATTACATGGTAAACTTTGAATTTTAACCCCCTAAGAACAGTACAAAAGTACTTCCTTCTATGCGTGTAAATTCCATTTGAAATACTATTTGTGCAAGAGTTTGAGTGTGTGAAAGGGAAAATAATGAAGAGTGCATTCTTTTAAATATTGTGATGAAGTTCACCCCCGAACTAAATCTATAGATTTATTTTTTTCCCCAACTACGAAAATAAGTGTCAATCAGATCACTAAAACCAAAACGCTTGCACTATTTTTATTTGCTCTACTATGTTAGTGGTTGGTAATGACTGACTAGTTGTGGCAAAGAAGTTAATATAATCTAAACCTATAACACAGAATTTTATTCATGGACGTTTGTCATGGAAATATTGCAGTTGTACCAGTCTACACTATAATCTTGAACTGAAATAAGATCTCAATTAATTTGCTGAAGTTACTGTTTTATTTTATTTTTTTTAAATATATTTTATTGATTTTTTACAGAGAGGAAGGGAGAGAGATAGAAAGTCAGAAACATCGATGAGAGAGAGACATTGATCAGCTGCCTCCTGCACGCCCCACAGTGGAGATGTGCCCACAAGCAAGGTACATGACCCTGACCGGAATCGAACCTGGGACCTTTCAGTCCACAAGCTGACGCTCTATCCACTGAGCCAAACCGGTCTCAGCTGAAGTTACTGTTTTAATATAGGAATTTTCTCCAGTTCCCTGAGCATGGGCAAGGCTCCTGTGTGTTTGGAATTGCTGACTACATGGCATAATCTGAGAGGTGTGAGAATCTGCAAAGAGCAAGCAGTCAGGGCCCAGAAAATGAAAACAGACCAACCACATCTAGAAATAACCCAGAACCAGCAGAATAAAGCTGCCCGGTAGTGAAGGATTTTTCGACCTTAAGGATCTGTGACCTAAGGCTGCCTTCAGAACTGAACTAATGGAGAAGCTCACCTGAGGCTTCCAGCCTGACTCGGCACTGAGGCCAATCTCATGTTTAACAGTTCTGGGCCAGCTCCTTTCCTAGAGTCGCAGTTGACAGAATCTAGCATCTGTGTGTGTGTGTGTGTGTGTGTGTGTGTGTGTGTGTGTGTGTGTGTGTTTAAATTAAATATATTGGGTTGATATTGGTAAAAATTATATAGGTTTCAAGGGTACAATTCTATGATACATCGTCTGTGTATTGCATTGTGTGTTTACCACCCAAAGTAAAGTCTTCCATCATCACAGATTTGACCCCCTTAACCCATTATTATCCTGCCGTCTGCCTTCCCTCTGGTAATCACCACAGGCTGGTCTATGTTTAAGAGTTTGGTTTTGTTTTCTTGCTTATTCACTTGTTGCTTTCAGTTTTATAATTCACATATAAGTGAAATCATATGGTTCTTGACTTTTTCTGACAAATTTTGTTTAGCATAATATTCTCAAGATCCTGTGTTTTGGATAAGATTTTCTTTCCATTGCCTGTCATTAAATTCTGAATAACCTCCATTGTACTATACCTTTACTTATTATTTTTCTTATTTGATGTCTTTTTTAATCTCAAATTAAGACCAATTGTTGTAAAATATTGTCTATCAGTACTCCTGTTGGAAACCAAATATTGTTCTCACTAAATGGATGTAAACAGGAGGACCAGAAGGCTGGTCAACCTTAACTGCTCTGAAAGGTCAGAGCTAATCACTCACTGTTTAGTTGAAACATTGTTGGCTGAAGCAACCTCTATCTGTTTGCTTCATGTTAATTTCTGTTTTTGTTATTTCCTGCCTAAAGGCTAGGGGTGTGTCCCAAAGCCTTAATAAAAGGGAGAAAAAGGCCAGAGCAAGTGGCGGTCCTTTCCACTAGAGGAAGGCTCCCATCTGGCCCGCCAATATTGCCAAATTAATGTTTCCTAGTCTCTCATTTTGTTTGCGTGCGGCCTCCTTCAGAACCCGAACCCTGAACTGGGAACCCTGAACCACGCGGGACGTGGAAAGAGGTTCCCACATACTCCCTTATAAACACTATCTCTTATCATTTAACTGGCTTCTTTTATTGACTATGGTAAGTAGTATTTAATTAAATGACAGCTTAGCCATTTTTAAAGCCAACTCAGAGCCTGGCATGGTGCAGATACAGAAACAATTGTTAAGAGTTTATAAGATAATTTATAAAAATGCTTATTTTTTCTGAAAATATATTTTTGATCAGTATGTAGATATATTTGTAAAATGAAACTTTATTTCTCATATCGAATTATCTAAATTGAGATTATTCTGCTTGCAATGCATAGGTAATTCCTTCTAATGCACATATGATAATTTTGTAATGGGCACAAACTTTTCAAGAACACTATTATTGTGTTCTGATCATTAGAGTTCCATTTTAAGCTCCATGTTCCCATAAATGGCACAAATTCATCTCAGTGTACTTGAGGCTTATCTCATTTTACCTGATCTGAAGTCAGTATCTAAATTTTGGAAGACAGAAAAGGGTTTCTAAAGGCAAAGCTATTGGAGTGGGATACCTTGTCCTTGGAGTCATCATCCATTTATACCAGCATTTTCTGTCTCACTCTTATACTTAGCTGTACTTGACACACCCTTGTCGTGGGTATTGGCCCAAGCAGGTGACAGTGGAATTGTCCATTGTTTCCAACCACAAGGAAGGCCCTATTGGTCTCAGTTTATTAACTTGGGAAATGGATACATAACAGATTTTTTCCCCCATTACAGCCTGATGGTTGTAGGCTTGGATGTTACCTGCTCACTAGATTTTATTATAGAATTAATGCCCTCTATTCTTGTGTTCCTAAACCTACCTCCTCCTCATCCAAATCCCCAGACTTTATGTAAGTGTATAATTTCACTTCTCATGGATTTTCCTCTCTCACACCCACCTTCCTAAGGCTCAGGAAATTCCTACCTCATCAAAGCCCTGAAACCAACTGTACATGGTGCTATACATCATGTATTTTCTAAATGTTTGGTTTTATGTATGAAATATAAAAGCTAAGTATTAATCAGATTTGATTTCTGCATTCTTCTATGTTTTCTCACTCCTGAAGCAAATAAATAAGAAGGGGTCATGAGGAACTGCATAGAAAGATCGCCTAGATTAATGTTTCAACATATGTTGCCTAATTACAACTGCTATAGGTACTGATAGTAAAAAAAATATCAGCATGTTGGCTGGATATTTTTGTCAGTATGACTATTAATGTACTCCAAGCACTGTATTAGGCACTGAGTTGTAGTTTTAATAAGATAAATATTGTGCTTTTTTAAAACTTAGCTTTTTATGGTACAGTGTCTTGCTGCTGGTCAAGATTGTTTCCAAGATCTATAAAACTAACTTTTAGTTTTAGCAACTTAATTAAACTCACTGAAGTCTGCCAGTGGAACAATATACAAATAACCAATTGCTAATAGTTATTCTCATGGTGTACATCCTCTTGGAACTTTTGGTGGATCAATCTCTTTAAGACATGGTTTGGAGCAATAATTAGAATGAGGTGAGTCAGATGGTCTTGGAGAATATTTCATTAAACTTGAATACATGAAAGTTGGGATATTTTTGTCTATACAGTGAATATGGATGCTTTAGACTATGGGAACTTTCCTTTGCACAATGTGGCATTATACAACTACAACTTTCAGTCTGCAGCTTCACTTAAACAAATAAAATATACAAATTTATTAAAAACGTATTCCCACCATTCCAGACAGTTTGCATTCCAATAAAATTGACATTAATTTAAAAACATATTGTTGCCCTGACAGGTGTGGCTCAGTGGAGAGAGCATCGGCCTGTGGACTGGAAGGTCCCGGGTTTGATTCTGGTTAAGGGCATGTGCCTTGGTTGCAGGCTCATCCCCAGTAGGAGGTGAGCAGGAGGCAGCTGATCGATGTTTCTAACTCTATCTTTCTCCCTTCCTCTCTGTAAAAAATCAATAAAATATATATAAATAAGTAAATAAATAAAAACATATTGTTTATTTTTCCTTGTAATTTATATTTGTAACTTTCTCAAGTTCTCATCACCAATACATGCAACAATAATTTCTCATGGTGAGTTAATTCTATAAATGATTAAAATAATCCATTAGACTCTCAACTCTATGAAGGCAGATTTTTTCCCTGTTTTGTTTACTGCTTTAACTATAGTTTTTAATTTAGTGCATCATCTCTAGATATTTGTTAACAGAATAAATAAATCTGAGCGTGTTGACATGTGCTATTTCAAGAGCAACTTTGTACTTCAAATTCTGGGGGCAGCTCTATAACTCTGCATGTAGTAGTCTCAGAGGCTCTATAGCATCTTATGTAGCATCACAGGTACAAGTTCTCAAAACTAGGCCAGACATTCAGCAGTTGTCTGCCTTTGTTTATTTGGTCTATATAGTCCACTGAGCAGGCCCCATATTGCTGCTTTGGCTTTTGTCAGCAGAGGTAGGAAGATGGCTATTGTCAATTATCTACTGTATTTAGTGACCAGTATATAACCCAACTACAAACTACACATTTCAGACATATTGTTAGCTCTGCTATTGACCTGGTCTCCAAAGCCAGAAAACAGTGTGAAGTATAAAGTATCCAATAAATCACCCAGAACTAAAGATTCTCCCTCTCTCTCCTGGCCTCCGCAGAGGGATGGGAGGGGTGCTGTTGATCAGCCCCACCTTTTTGATCAGGCCAAAAGACAGGCCCAGAAATGCTGACTGGCATAGAAACCAACCAATCAGAACCCAATCTGCATGAACTGCAAAGGTAGAACCCAAGGTGGGGCTGAGGAGGGGTATTAATGGCAACAGCTGTTTGGTGTAAGGTGTAAGAAAGCAGTTCACCTTTTTAATGACTGTTTTGGCAGTGTAGTGCATATGGCTTGCTATCAATCCAGTTATAGGGATTATGTATTTTTGTCTACCAAGAGCATCTCCTCCTGCTGAAAAAGCCCCCCTCCCCTCCTGCATTTAAGCAATCCTATCCTATACAACAAAAAGGTTAATATGCTAATTAGACCAGATCAACAGGCCATCTTCCAGATGTTCAACTTTCTTCTGGACACAGTGGTAGGGCCAAGGCAGAGACAGTTAGTGGTGACCAGGTTGGCAAGGGAGGGCAGTTGGGGGCAAGATCAGGCCATTAGGGGACGGCAGTTAGAGGTGATCAAGCAGGCAGAGGCAGTTAGGGGCAATCGGCTTGCAGGGGAGAGCAGTGAGGGGTGAGATTAGGCTAGCAGAGAAGGGTAGTTAGGGATGATCAAGCAGGCAGGCAGAAGCAGGGGTGATCAGGCAGGCAAGCAGGTAAACAGTTAGGAGCCAGCAGTCCCAGATTGTGATAATGGTTTAGGCCTGATCCTACTAGGGCTCAAACATCCCCCAAGGTCCTCAATGGTGAGGGTGCAGGCTGGGCTGAGAGAACTCCCTCCCCGCACTGTGCATGAATTTTGTACACTGGGCCACTAGTAAAATAAATAAGAAACACAAATTTATATTACATTAAAAGTATTTTAAGTATTTTTAATACAAGTATTTTTAAAGTTATTATTTTGTATAATATCTATAAAATAAAACCTTTAAAATTCTAATGAAAGTCATTATCATTAAATATAACATTAAGTATGCTATCAGTCTAATATGAATTTCATAGTGTAATCTTTATTCCCAATTATATTTTGTCAGTGTTTCTGCTAATAGTCTTTGTATCTTTAGTAAATTATCCCAATAGTCATATTTAATAAGATAGTACCAATTAATATGGTTGACTTACTTAGAAGTTTAACATGACATTTGTATTCTATAATTTTTATATCTTTTGTTTCTGAATGATGGAATATCTAATTAGTAATTTTCAGTACCTTACTTTCAGCGTTGTATTTCAAAGTGATTTACATAATTAAGTACATAAAGTTAACATGCTTATTAGAGAAAGAGCATTTTGAAAAAAAAAAACCTGTATAATGACATACATGCACTTTGTGAATTAGAATTTTGCACTCTTCTAGGATATCAATGAGCATAAATACTACTTTGGCAAAGTGATTACATTAGTAATGTGGAGAAGTTTCTTTTAATAAATTGAGGATTTATGTAGAATAGGTTTCAAAGTAGGTACCACTTTTATTTTATGCCTTTATTTAATAGTATGTATATACACACATATATATGTGAGCATGCCTATCTATACATACCTAATATTAATTTCTGAGCCATTGGTCTATTTCAACCTTCAGACTTAGACTAAAATATTAGCTCTTTCTGGGTCTCAAACCTGCTGGTTTTCCAAATAATATTTACACCATTGGCTCCCTTGGTTCTTAAGCTTTCGGATTTGTATTGGAATTATAAAAGTCAGCACTTCTGCATCTCCAGTTTACCAAGTGCAGGTCTTAGAGCACTCAGTCTTTATAAATATACAATCCAATTACTTATCATTTCTCTCTCTCTCTCTCTCTCTCTCTCTCTCTCTCTCTTTCTCTTTCTCTCTCTCTCTCTCTTTCTTCCTCTTCCCTATATATATGTACATTTCCTTTTTCTGGAGAACCCTGACTAATAACAGTGGAATATGAGAGTACATGGATATTTGATAACATTTAACAGAGAACAGACAGATTGGGTGCATTCTGTTGCTCTGGTAATGGCTGAGAAAGTATGTACAGAGGAGAAAGAGAAACAAAGGATTCTGCTTTCTAAGAGTATAGATGGGCTCAAGCCACTAACCTTTCATTTAACAGCTGAGCACACTAATCAGTTGCACCACAGAGACCCAAGGAGAGATTGGGTGCATTCTGAAGAAATCCACTTTTATTAAAGAAAAGGCTTCAAACCATTTCAGGAATGAATTAAGACAGGATAATGAATGATTTCACTTGGAGGGAAGTAGACTAAGAGGAGAAATTAGTGCTCTCAGTATTGAAGGAGATGTAATGAAGAAAAAGTCACCTGTTATTTGATCTGGTGGATTTGTCTGATATAAAGAAAGGGCATTATTGTTCTGTGTTGAGCTAGCTTAAGATATAATAGTACAGGTTACAGGGAGGCAATAATCTGTTCTAATTGTTGAACTGATATCATCTTATTATAAAACAACTAGAGGCCCAGTGCATGAAACTTGTGCACTCTGGGGGGGATGCATCCTTCAGCCTGCCTGTGCTCTCTCATAGTCCAGGAGCCCTCAGGGGATGTCCAACAGATGGCTTAGGCCTACTCCTAAGAGTGGCTCCCACCACCGCTGCTGCCCTCAACAGCCATGAGCCCAGCTTCTGGCTGAGTGGTATTCCCCCTGTGGGAGCACACTGAGGACTAGGGGGCAGCTTCTGCATCAAGCATCTGCCCCCTTGTGGTCAGTATGCATCATAGCAACCAGTCTTTCCACTGTTGGGTCAACTTGCATAGGATAAGTTCTTTGATGCTGGATGTGCTCAAAGAACAAAAATATAAATACTCCAGAAATGTTTAAAAATTTTTAAAGAAATGCTTTTCTATAATTTTCCACCTATATAATTTACTGAATCTCTAGTCAAACTGATTAGAGGATAAAGAGGTTTAAATATTTGGCTTTGCTTTTTGTTCAAATTATCCTCAATGATAAATGAACTTTTAACTTTCTTCTAGATTTATTGATACTTGCTTCCTGGATAACATAAATTTATGATCATATATTATTGTGATTTAAAAAAATATATGTGAGATAATGTTCAAAAATGGAGCATAGAGAAACTTTCATCAGATAACAAACATAAATCAGTTGCATAGGTTAAGGGGAATGGTGAGAGCTCTAAAATATTTACGATTTCAGCTACTATTGTAACTTCTAGACTTAGATTGGTACCTGCAAATATGCTTGGATTGAAATGACAGCAAATACATTTTGTACAAGTATGTGTAATGTTTGATGTATCTAGACAAGGCTTTATTTTTTCTACTGAAAGAAAAAAGTTGAAATTATTTTTATATTTGTTTAGGATAAACTAGAGACTCTCCCATTGATTCTGTGGATTTTTCCTCCACTTAAAATGTTAGTTAGTTTTTAAATTTATCAAGAATCCAAAAAAAAATATTTAGATTAGATGGATACTTTTCATTTTATAGGTGAGAAAAGTGGGAATTTCTGACTTGTAAGATTTTGAAAAATGATTCTTCTGGCTCTGGAATTAATGAGCAGTCTGTTTTCTCTTACTACTGTGCTCTGATTCCCCAAAATGGAATACTTTGAACTACATGTGCATCCCGTGGACTGGCTCACACACCAGTTACTCTCTACCAACATTTCCCTTTACTTAGTCCTCATCGCAGGATTCCTGTTCACACACCAGCATGGAACACGATCACTTTTCATTTCCTAGTTGAGAACCAAATCGTGAACACATTTCAGCAATGGAGAGCTTTAATTGTTGAAATTGATTTTGAATGGAATCTAATAGTTTATTTTGCAAATTGACTTAAGTTCACTTAACTTTCAAGTTTCAATCTGGCCTGTGTACACACAGCTTTTACTTTTTTAAGTATGTTTTTTTAGATTGACCTCAGAGAGTGGAAGGTAGAGGAAGAGAGAGAGAGAAATATTAATGATGAGAAAGAATCATTGATGGGCTGCCTACTCATGCCCCCTACTGAGGATCAAACCTGTAACCTGGGCATTTGCCCCGATTGGGAATTGAACCATAACCTCCTGGTTTATAGGTTGATGCTCAGCCACTGAGCCACACTGGCTGGGCAGATTTTTTGTTTTTACTATTACTAAACTTACTTTTTATCACTCAGGATTGCACTTCCCTGAAAGATAACCATTGCTCCAACTGTGCTTACTGTACATGCTATTATATTACTAGTCTGGTGATAAGGTGTATTCAAAAGTGTTTGTGCTGGAAATACTTTTATGTTATTGTACTGACTTTTTCTTTCTCTGACTCTACTTTGAATTCTGTAAGTCATATTTAAGTTTCTTAACGTTACAGCAGTTTATGTTCTTGAGCACATATTTTAGCTGTTAAAAATAAAAAAAGAAAAATACCAGTTTTTGCTTTTAAATGCAAAACTGACAAAGTAGTCATAGATGTTTAATGAAACTATTGCCAGACTGTGAATCCTTACAGGGATATACAAGTGAAAACAACATATTTCATCATTTGTCATAAATGCTTGCTAATGAAGACAGCCTTTAAAATAGAAATAGTTTCAACTCCCTCTCATTTTTAAAAAATATATATTCAGCTAAAGAAAAACATAGTCATGTTCATATTCCAGCAATCTTCTTTTTTTTTTAAATGTAGAATATGTATGGAAATCCACCAATGTTGCTAATGCTAGGAAAATATTCCTTCTGAGGTATCCTGCAATCCTTCTGCTTGCCACAAATTTGCTTGAACAAATTGAAAACTTCATATTTAAAATTTCCTCTCAAAACATATAAAAGCTTTAGCAATAGAATTAGAATTGTCATGACTATATACGATTGATATTGTAACACCCAATATGAAGATTTTTCTTCCAAAGGTTTCCTTTAATAAGTGCATGACACATTTGTTTAAAAATAAAGAGCATTTTAGCCCTGACTGGGAATGGCTTAGTTGATTGGATGTCATGCTGAGCACAGAGTAGTCACTGATTCTGTTCCTAGTCAGAGCACATGCTCAGGTTGCAGGCTCAATCCCTGATAGTTGCATGCAGGAGGCAGTCAATCAATGGTTCTCTCATCATTGTTCTCTCTCTCTCTCTCTCTTTTTCTTTCTCTCTCTATATATATCTCTCTCCCTCTTTCACTCCTTTTCTCTCTCTTCCTTTTTAAAAGTCAATGAAAAAAGCCTTTAAAAATAAAATGTTTAAAAATAATTTATTATCTTTTGTTGTTTCCCATAAATTCATATGAAACTAATTCTTGAAATATTTCTAAATGCATTTTCAGATTTCTGAGGTATATTATTTGCTAATTCTCTTTGATTTCCAAAACTATTGTGGCAATAGTTAGGACTTGATTGATCTATTATATTGTATTATAGAGAATTTATTACTTCTCTGACATAATTTCACAAAGAATTTCACCTAATTTTTAAAGATCACATACCACCATCTTTCTCACTGCTACTCCTATTCTTAATGATTCCTTATATTTACCTTAAAAAAGTTTAAATTTTATGTATTTTAAGTTTTTAAAAATAAATAGAAAAGGTAAGAGGTATTCTATATAGTTGAAAAACCCTAGGGATAAAGGTTGCATAATTGTGGATTCAGTAATGATTTTAGCTGTCTACCAAGTTTGAATCAGGAAGGACATGACTGAAGTAATGGGATTAATTTGTTGGGATCTTATATATAGCAGAATTACGTTTTGGGAGAAGAGAGATTGTATGTGTGTATCTGTCATTACAGACACTACTATCAGTTGTCATCAGCATGCTGCCTCATTGTATCAGATGGGAAGAAACAATTAATATAATTAACTATTTACATATGATGGTGAGGTAGGAGTGCTGGCCAGATCATATTTGTTATTAAAATACCATGCTTAATTTCTGCTCTTTCCATGAACATTTTTGGTGCAGGATTTATAGTCTGCTAAAAAAGTGGAATACAATAAATAAAACATCTGTTTTCAGGCATTGGCTTAACAGAAAACTCAAGTCTGAAATCCTTCAGAGGAGCATAAATGAGATCAGATCTAAAATTTCACTGGGATTCTTAACTGGAGATTCTTTTTATATCACTGTACAAGAAGGAAGAATACAACAGAGCTAGACAATCTCTCACAATGAGGAGATAAAGATAGGAGTTATATGAAATGAGGCAGCTGTAATTTGCAGGGCAAAATACCGTAGTGGAAGTATCTCTAAGGTCAAAAGAGTTCAATAAATGAAGAGAGAAGAATTCTATTGAGTCTTTGGCTTATTTATATAATACTCCATATATTTTCTTCTAATAGATATATGGTTTTACTTTTCATATTTACATCTTAATACATAATTTAAATGGAGTCCACTTTTCATTATAGTGTAAGAAAAGGTTAGTTTTAATGTTCCACATGAAGTGAGACATAGACATCCATTAAAAGAAAAAACCAAGATGGCAGCATAGGTAAAAACCTAAACTGTTGCTCATACAACATCAAAACTACAACTAAAAGACAAAACAGACACCATCTAGAAACACAGTAAAGCTGTCTGAGTGGAAATTCCACAACTAGAAGGAAAGTTGAAAACACATTGAGAATCAGAGGAGCTGCAAAAGGCTGAGGTACAGAGAGGCACAAGTGCGTGAAGAGGATGGGCGGCTTAGTGCAGGGGCGGCTAAGTGCGCAGCTGGCTTTCTAAAGTGGAAATGGGGGAGACAGAAGCTCCCAACTGCACTGAACTCCAGTTCTGGGGAAGTTTCTGGAAACCCAATCTCATTCAGAGAGAAACTGGACTGTCCAGAAAAGAGAAAGCACACTGAGACTCAAGGGAGCTGTAGAGGCAGAGGTCCAGAGGCATGTGCGCACAGAGACAAATGATTGCTGAATGCACAGGTGGTTGAGGGCATAGCTGACTTTCTAAAGCGGGAGAGAAACAGAAGCTCCTGACTGTGCTGAACCCCAATTTTGGGAGAAATATTTGGAGTCCAAACTCATTCGGGGAGAAACTGGACTGTCTGGCAGCAGGCGAAACTAGAGGGGAGCTCTCTCTCATAGATGCTTACAGTGATTTCCGAGGAACATTGAGACCCAGGGGCCTCATAGAGCAGGGATGACAGTAAGGTAAGGCTGTCTGCCGCACTCTGAGACTCAGCCACATCCAAGCTGACCACCGAGGCTTTTGCAATTTTGCAAGTCTTCTCTCATAAGGATATCTCCAGCACAGAAGTTCTCCCACTGTAGACACAGCTGATCCTCATAGCCAATTGGCCTGGAGGTCAATTCCTCCCAATGATATCAACAACAATCAAGACTTAACTATAACAAAGCTGTACACACAGTCCACAAAGGGTGCACTAGGAATGTCCACCTCAGGTAACTGGGAAGGCTGACCCACTGGGCCATATAGAATACCTAGCACACAAAGCTACTCTACCAACTCAGGGAAACAGCAAAAATGTGGAGACAAAGGAATATATCACAAATGAAAGAAATGGAGGAAAGCAAACAACTGGATATAGAGTTCAAAACCACGGTTATAACATTTTTAAAGAATTTCCTAGAAAAGATGGATTAATTTAGGGAGACCAAAGAAAAGATGAAGAAGGACCAACTAGAAATTAAGCATATACTGACTGAAATAATAAATATTATATAGAAACCTAACAGCAATCTAGAGGAACGCAAGAATCAAGTCAAAGATTTGAAATACAGAGAAGCAGAAAACCCTTAACCAAAAAAGCAAAAAGAAAAAAAAATCCAAAAATGTGAAGATAGTGTAAGGAACCTCTGGGAGAACTTCAAGCATACCAACATCAGAATTATGGGAGTGCCAGAAGAAGAGAGAGAGAGCAAGATACTGAAAACCTATTTGAAGAAATAATTACTGAAAACTTCTCTCACCTGGTAAAAGAAATAGACATACAGGTCTACGAAGCACACAGAACCCAAACAAAAGGAATCCAACGAGGACTACACCAAGACACATCATAATAAAATACCAATAGCAAAAGACAGAGAGAGAATATTAAAAGCAGTAAGAGAAAAATAGTTAATTACCTACAAGAGAGCACCCATACGATTGTCAGCTGATTTCTCAACAGAAACTATGCAGGCCTGACTGGAGTGGCAATAAATATTCAAAGTGATGAATAGCAAGAACCTACAACCAAGATTACACTACCCAGCAAAGCTATCATTCAGAATTGAAGGTTGGATAAAGAGCTTCACAGATAAGAATAAGCTAAAGGAGTTTATCACCACCAAACCTGTATTACATGAAATGCTGAAAGGTTCTCTTTAAGAAGAGGAAGAAGAAGAAAAAGGTAAAGATAAAAATTATGAACAACAAATACATATCTATCAACAAGTGAATCTAAAAATCAAGTGAATAAAAAATATGATGAACAGAATAAACTAGTGAATATAATAGAATCAGGGGCATAGAAAGGGATTGGACTGACAATTCTTAGGGGGAAAATTGGTGGGGGGTATGGGCAGTGACTGGACACCTGTGCATGAGGTAAGGGCAGAGGTTAGTGTGGGAACCAGGTGGAGGGGAGCTATGGGAGCATAAAAGTGGAACAATTGTAATAATCTGAACAATAAAGATTTATTAAATTAAAAAAATAGAATGTCTCTTTTTCATATACTTCTGGTACATTTTTACTGTTTATTAAATATATATGCATTCATTGGACTCTCTCAAAGGAATGTATTTTTTAATCATTAGTTCATTTCCTGATCTTGCTCTAGTTCCTTATTGATTTTTTTAAAATCAATTTTTTTGTATATATAAGGTTCTTGTGGGAAATTTCCATTACATTTGAAGAAATTCCCTAAAATTTGAGGGAAGTGCTTAAAATGTGTTGTTGTGAAGTAAGATGATGTTATGCTGTGTTAGCAAGCTACTGTCTAATCTCAATGTCTAAAAACAACTTAAATTTGGAAGGCACATGCCATGTGCCATTTTTGAAAGTCAGCATGGTATGGTGATGAAGAGCATGGACTATGAGACCAGACTGATGGGTTCCCATGATGACTCTTGTCATTCATTTGCTGCCACATCTTTGTTGGGCTATTAATTTTTCCCTACCTCAGTGTCCTTATCTCAACAATGAAATAACAACAATAATACTCTCCTCATTGAAATGTACAAGGAAAGAAATAATGAAAATCTCACAGCTCTTTTAAGATACCAACCTTGATTTCAGATTTCTGGACTCCCGAACTATCACAATATACATTTCTGTTGTTTTAAGCCACCAGTTTATAGTACTTGTTACAGAAGCCATAAAAAGCTAATACACCATGTAAGTTTATATTAAATTTTTAAAAATACATTCACATAGTTTGGTTTAATACTACTTAATTATATAATGTAAGCTGATGCTTAGCTTCTGATGTAAAACCATTATGAGATTAAAATTTGCAATCCTATAGAGTTGAAATCACATGATGGCTTAGCTTCTCAAATTGTAGACACAAAAATATCACCTTCCATTACAGTGATCAAAAACATCATGAACTACAAAAATACATAAATAGATGGATATTGAAACCACAAGTAACATTTTTAGTATGCCTTCAAGCTTATTTGCAATCACAATTAGATGTCTAGAGCAAACGTAGGGAGTAGTCATATCTTTCAATGAAAGAAGAAGAACAAATTATCCAAAATGTGTGTGGAAAGTTTCTTCTCAGCAGAACCATTATAAAGAATCAACTGCAAGTTAATGAATGCTAATGACATTAGTTCTGCCATAAGACTACTTAAAGAGATACAATGTAATAAAAATTTATGCTCATTCATTGATGTGCACATATATATCCCAAGAGAAGAAAAACTATTAATTATGAGCCTTTATAGAAAGGAAGTGTTAAAGTATTTCAGTTAATTCAGATTTATCAATGAATGCCTCTGCAAGAACATTTTATATTCACAATAACATGATTAATACAAATGTAATGAAACTAGATTAATTAACAATATCTGACAACTTATGTTAAATTACTATCAGTCATGCATTTCAATGATGCCTTAATTATTAACTAATTAAAAATATTAAATAATATATAACATACATTTGTATCAATTTATTTCATTAGGATTAGGGCAGGGTAAGACCCACAATTAATTACTGAGTTTTTTAATGTTTAACACAAACTTTAAGATCACATACCTAATTTTAATGACATTTTCAGATTTCAAAGGAATCTTTATCAGCTCAGTGATATATTAATTTAGCCAGAATATAACTAAATACTATGTGAGATAATCAGTTGGAGGGTGAACATCAATTTCAGAAGTCAGTCCAACATTTCTAACTCTTTTTCGTAAATCTGAATTATATTATATCTTAGGGAACCATAGATACTCACACATACAAAAAAATTTAAAAGCATACATTAATGAATATCCACTAAACATTGTCCATGTGTTTTGATTGCAGGAAATATGTGAAGGGATCAATAAAATGTAGAGGAATCCATGTGCCAAAGTAAAACCACTTTACATAGATTTTCCACTTTTAAACAGTTGATTAACATTATACCATGCAACCTATAAGGTAGACAATGGCTTTGATTCATCATTCAGATTCCTACCCCTTTTAAGAAGGTCACACCCTTACAATAACTGACATTTGCAAAATATAAAAATAGTAGTGATAACTGCTCTTAGTTATGAGAACTTACTATTTATATTCTAACTACTGGCCCAGTACATGAAAATTCATGCACTGGAGTGGAGGTCCCTCAGCCCGCCCTGCCCCCTCTCACAGTCCAGGAGCCCTCAGGGGCTGGAGGTGACCTGGTGATCAGGGGAAGGTGACGCCCCATCACAACTCTGCTGCCACCTCGGCTGGCCCTGGTTACTTGAGCCTTGGTTGGCTATGAGTGGCTGGGCAGCTGCCATCTAAGGCTTGCCTGTGCCTCAGGCAGGCCCTGGGCAGCTGGAGGGCTGAGGGGACTGGGCGCTACCATCTTGTGGCTGTGGGCACTGCTATCTTTGAGAGTGTGGCAGTCAATTAGCATATTCCCTCCTTATTGGTGGTGAGTGCCACTATCTTTGCGACAGTGTGAGGGTCAATTAGCATATTCCTGTTTTATTAGATAGGATGCCCACAGTTGCACAGCTGGGCAGGGACAGAGCTGTATGTGAATGTGGTTAAACTGGTTCCAGAGTCTCTTTTTTAAATCTAGAAACAAAAAGTGACTTTATATGTAATACTAAGAGACATAACAATTCTTTTTAAAAATATATATTTTTATTGATTTCAGAGAAAAAAAGGAGAGGGTGAGAGAGAGAGAGAAACATCAATGATGAGAGAAAATCACTGATCGACTACTTACTGCACCCCCATTGGTAATCGAAGCCACAGCCTATATGCCCTGACCAGGAATCGAACTGTGACCTCCTAGTTCATAGGTTGATGCTTAACCACTGAACAATTCTTGCCTTTCTTTAAAAACATTTAATTTATTGCCTCTTTAATAATGAGGAAAGATTGCTTTTGACTTCAGTATTGAAAACATCATATCCATTTCTTCATAGGGAAACAGAAATACAGTAAATGGTTAAGTCTGCAAATTATCTGAATCTGACTGCCCATAATACCCTTTTTTAATGTCCATGCAGCTTACTAAATCTTATTCTTAGAAAGTGGGTTCAGTAATCAAAAATATCTGGGAGACTGGGACTAAAATAAAAAACTGTTTATTTAGATTGTTTCAACTTTTACTATATCAATGCAATTTTGATGTATTATCAGACCTCTAAAATTCTATATATACTATCAGACCTCTAAAATTCTTTCACTTAGATGTAAAAGACTATCTTCATTGTTCATTTTGTTACTGTGAATTCAAAATCAATTATTTAATTTAGAGTAGTTTTAGGTTTATAACATAATTGAGTGGAAAGTATAGAAAGTTCCTATATACCCTATCCCTTCCCAACTTCCCTTATTATTAAAATTGATTAATTAATAGTGATACATTATTAACTGAAGTCCACAGGTTTGCATTAATATTCACTCTCAGTACTGTACAGTTCCATGAGTTCTGACAGATGAATAATATCATGTATCCACTATTACATCTCATAAAGAATATTGTCTCTGACACCTATATGCCTTTGCCACACCTAGG
>PVJN01016861.1:0-41603 GCA_004026805.1 Lasiurus borealis | reverse complement strand
CACCAGCGGGGACAGGACCCCGTGCGCTATGACCTCACGGGCTGGCTCCACAGGGCCAAGCCCAACCTCTCAGCCCTGGACGCCCCGCAGGTCCTGCAGCACTCGAAGAGGTGAGTCTGGCCAGGGACAGAGCCAGGGACAGGGCCACTGCAGTCACCACCACCCAGCCGGCGAGGGCTGCTCCGGGAACCATCTCTAACGACAGGGCCCAGGGCCGTAATTCAAATCGGAGCAGTGCAATGTCTCCCCAGGGCCAGGGAGCCGGGCGAGGAGGCAGCTGGCCTCTGGGGAGGCAGAACACATGTCCGAGGCTGTGACTTCTTACTTCGGCTCTTTGCCTCTCATTAAGTATCCGGGAGATGGTGTGACTGAAGCAGCTTTTATAGACATCCTTGAACCGGGGGGGGGTCGTAAAACGGAAGTGATAATGTTTGTAGCATTAAAAAAACAACTCACCGCATTCCCTGGCTGCTCTTTCCAGAAGTGCCGGCCGCGGGCTGGCAGCAGTCACTGCCTTGGGTTCGGAGAGTTACTGGAAGTGTGCGCCTGTGTGCGTGTGCGTGTTTGTGTTTGCGAGTTTGCTTTCTCCACCGTAAAACCAGGGTTTGTTGGCTGAGACCACAGACTTGGTCGATGGTGCAGAGCTTTGGAGTCAGGTTCTGCTTTTGCCTTTTTCAAGCTGCATAACCGGGGCCCCCGTTTCATCGTCTGAGTGGTGGGTGTGACGCTACGCTGCCATGTCCGATGCGAGGTTTTAGCGACACCACTGATGGCTCATTAGGTAGCCTGGCTCCTGGCAGGCCCTCCTCCCCCGAGTCTCACTGTGGCCACGAAGATTGCCTTCCTGCTCCAGGATCCTGGGGCTCAGGCAGGGTGAGGGGTGTGGGGTTTGGGAGGGATGAGGCAAGGCTTGTGTGCTCGAGAGCCAAGCATTGGTGACTTCTGAGAGCAAACGGTGCTTTCCCTCAGCAGGTAGTCTGCAGCCAAGGGCACCAGAGGTACCAGGAGAGCTTGCCTGGCATTCTGATTCCCGGGCGCCACCCAGTCTCTCTGGGGAGGGCCCCGGGACTTGCTTTGCTGCCAAGCTGCTCAGGGGGTTCTTGGACACTCAAGTTTCGGTCCAACACCTTTGCCTCATCTGTCAGAAGTTGAGGCCCAAAGAGGAGACGTGACTCACCCAAGGTCACAGGGTAAACTGAAGGGCAAAGGTCAAGTCTGCCAGTCCCGCAATGGGACAGTCCCTGTATAGGGACCAGGACTAAGGTTGTGGCTCCTCTCCCTATACCAGGGGGTAGTGCTCACCTGCCCCAGGGCCCTGCCCTCTCCTCTCAGGGCTCCTGCTTCCAGGGGGCTCCCCGGGCCCCTCCCTAGCTTTTTATTTCAATGTGAGTGTCTGTCTTCGAGCCATTGTTGGTCCTTGTGCTCGGTCAGGCATTTAACCACTTGAAGCAGCTTTAGGCATTGGAGACTCATTTCCTCAACAGTTTGCACAGTTGGGTCAGGCCTGGAGGGAGAGGGATAACAGGTGTTGAGGGCCGAGGCCGAGGCGAGTCCTGTGCCTGCAGGGAGCGGTGGGAGGTGCTTCCCGCTTCTATTGGAGGGGGGTTAGCTGGGACCTGAGTGGCAGGGGGTCCCTCTGGGGCCCAGCCTCATCCCAGGATGCAGCAGGGTCTGCCCAGCCTCCTTAATCCTCTTCTGCCCAGGGAAGCAGGCGGCCAGCTCAGGCTTACAGGAGCAGAGCCTCCAGGGGCCCTGGCTCTGGCCCACAGTCTCAGAACCTGGACCCCAGAGGAGCGCCCAGGGAAGGCACTCCCGCCCCTCGGTCAGGCCGGGCTTTTCACTGACTGGTCCAGACCCACATACCGAGTGCTCCGCCTGCGAGTCCTTCATTCTTGCGTGAATCACAGAGTAACTACCTACTCTGTGCTGGACCTGTTCTGGGTCCCAGAGATGCTTCTGCTCTCAGAGAAGGTGCAGCAGGGGGTACCCAGCACAAGAGAGGCTCTGATGGGAGAAGCCCGTCAGAGAGGGACAGTGGCCAGCACGTTTGATTCATGGGGAGGGTTCAGGAAGCAGGTCAGCAGGAAGCAAAGTGGACCCATCTCCCGTGAAAGCTCTAAAGACCCCCTTTCTCTCTCTTGGACCTGCCAGGGAGGAGCTGAGGAGCCTGTTCCAGGCCCGGGCCAAGCTGCCCCCCGTGTGCCGCGCCGTGGCCGGCCTGGAGGGCACCTCCCAGCAGGCCCTGCAGAGGAGCTGCGCCGTCAGGAGGGCCTTTGCCAGCAGCTTTGCCGCGGTGAAGAGGAGAGCCCCCTGCTCCCAGATCAAGCTGCAGATGGTGAGTGGGGGCCCTGTCCCCCCAGCCACGCGTCCCTCCCCTCCTCTAAGACAGGTCACCCACCTGTAGCGCCTCTAACCTCCCCGTGAGCCTGGAGGGCAGGCATCGCCCTGAGTGCCACCGAGGAGGACCCCGGCATTCGGGGCAGCAGGGCAGCGGCCACAGTCCCGCTCCGGGGCGTGAGGAGGCCAAAGCCTCGGCTGCTTGGCGTGGACTTGAGAGGTTCAGGCAGTTTGCAGGAGCCACACTGGCCTCCTGACCACGCAGGCCCGCCCGCCTCCTCCCTCCTCAGGGCCCACATGTCACCACCAGGCTCTTCCGGGGCGGGGCAGCGGCTGCAGCACTGGATGTAGCTGTGGCACCTAGAAACGTCCATCCAGGAGCAAGTGAGGAAATGTGATTGGTCAATGGTCAGGCTGAGCCCAGAGGGCGGGGGCACGGGAAGGGCAAGTTTTGAAAAGAACCTCAGAGCATCTTATACTGAAAAAGCGCATAGCTTAGGTCCTGGGTTCTAGGCCACCTCCTCTGCCGGGCCACTCCCTTCTCTCCACGCCTCGGTTCCTCTCTCTGTTACAACAAGGGCCATTATGAAGGCGCCCTGGTTTTCCTGAGTTCAAAGCAGGCCGTAGGTAGGAGGTCCTTGGTGGAGGACAGAGGGGCCCCAGGACCTGCTCAGGCGACAATGAGTGTATGCTGGGACATGTCTCAACCCCTGTCTGTCTCTTCTCCGGTTCCAGGATGCGTTGTCCAGCGTGATCCGCAGGTCGCAGTTACACTTCATCCACTGCCTGGTGCCCAGCCTCGCGGTGGAGAGCAAGGGTGGACCAGACACTCCGACCCCGCCACAGCCTGAGGGGGACAAGGGGGTGCAGCCCCTGCCTTTGGACATCCCCGCACTAAGGGTCCAGCTCTCAGGGTCCTACATCCTGGAGGCGCTGCGTCTGCACAGGGCAGGTAAGAGCCACCGCGGAGTGAGTACCTTGTCTCTGACGCCTGGGACATGCCCGCTGACCAGGGACAACCAGGGACAGGAGCACCAATGATGTGCTAGGAGCTCTCTGTTGACGCTTCCCAGCAGCCCTAGTGGGGGAGGCTATGAGCACCCCCATTTTACCAATGAGGAAACAGAAGCTCAGAGAGGTCAAACGATGTGCTCATGGTCACACAGCTGGGACATGGCAGAGCCTGGATTTGGATCTAGGCCTCTTTAAATCCACCCTAAATTATAGGGACCCTCTGAAAACAGATGTGATTCTCATCTGACAGGTGAAGAAATTGATGCTCAGAGAGATGGGACCATTTGTCTCCAGTCAGAGGGCTCATGAGGGCAGAAATGGGCTGTGAACCCAGTTCATCTGACCCGACAGGGCAGCCTCTCCCATTCCATCTCTATTCAGAGGCACCCTCTGAACCTGATTGGAGACGCTCCTCCTCCTCCAGGAAGGCTCCTGGGATTTGCCACCTGCAGGCACTATCACTCTTCTTCATGGTTTATGAGTTGGGTTTACTGTGAAGCGAAGTCTCAAAAGTAGAGTGAGATTTCATCAGACGTCCTCCCATCAATACCTGAGAGTGTTTTTTTGTTTGTTAGTTTTAGCATTTTGGGGTGGTTTTTTTAGGCCACTAAGGCTCTACCATGCCCCTTCTATCCAAATCGCAAGGTTTGGGATTAGAGTTTAAGTTCCTTTGGGGCCCACTCCCTGCTCACATTTGACCCATCATTGTCTGTTCTCCACTGGATTAGGTTCTTGTTGTTGTCTCGGTTTGCACCCCCGCTGGGAGAGTTACCATCTGTGTGGCTTTGGGCGAGCGACTTGCCTCTCTGGGCCTTAGCGTCCATATGTGTAAAACAGACACAGAATGCAGGCCCAGAGCGCCTGGCACCCAGGAGCGTTGCTGTCCTCGTGTCTTGCACACGGAGGTGCTCAGTAAACGCTGGCCTTTGCTCTGCCTGTGGAACATTAGGTTTCCACATTCCATCTCCCTCTGCCTAGATGCCCCTTCCAAGCCAAATCCTCTGACCAACTCGTCCGGCTCCTCCAAAGTCCAGCTCCCATGCCACCTTTCGGGGAGCTTCCAGAGCCCCTTCCCATGTCAGTGCAGAAGGGTGGGTGCAGCTGTGTGCATCCTACATGCTGGGTGCACAGGAACTCTTAGGTACTGTCCCACACAGCATTTCTTCATGTGGTCTGTGGCCGATAAAAGATGTTAGACCAAAAAGAAAAAAAAAAGTTTTTCCATGGTCGCGCAGGTCTGGAAACACCTCTGGGTGAAGCCAAGCTAACACGGGTTCTTCGAGCCCCTGACAGCGATGCTGACTCCGATGGGGGTGTCCCCAGAGGCGGCTGTGAACCCCACCTTTTCAGACTTGCAGAGGAGCGCTTTTAGGGGTTGTGCTCTGCAGAGACCTTCAGAAAACGCAGACTGAACCCGAGCTCTGAAGTTAGCAAATGGGGAAACCGAGGCCCTGAGAAATGAGTCCACGTAGCACGTTAGGAGCCGGGCCCTGGGCGGGGTTTCTCAGCTGGTTCTTCTGCCCATTCCCCTCCCCCCCCAGGTTTCGCTGACCACATGGGGCTCACGCAGTTCCGCCGGCGATTCCAGGTGCTGGACCCCCCGCTCACGAAGAAGCTCATGTCGGCCACTGAGGGAGTGGACGAGAGGAAGGTATGTGGAGGGGGTGCCGGGGTGGTGGAGGCCCTGGGTGCTTCTGTTTCTCAGGGGAAGAGATGGGCCATCTCCACCAACTGGGATCTGAGAGCCGGGCCTTTGGGGCCAAGATGATGAGGGTGGTGTGAGGTGTGGCCCAGACCCCTAGACTGCACCCCACCACGCCCCTTAGGACACTACCCATTCCAGAATGGTCCTTCTGAAACCCTTCATGTTTCTGCCTCCGTTTTCTTTACCTGGAATTGGGGTACAACAACCATGCCTACCTCCCTGGGGGTATTTTGAGGACCACGTGGAATAGGATAGCTGAAGTGTTTGACACAGAGCCTGTTACATGCTAAGGGCTTGCTTTGTATGAGCTCCTATTATCAGCAGCATCAGCATCTTTGAAGGACAGAGGGGTGGCATTCCAGCCGCACAGCCTATTTTTACAGCCATGTTGAAACTTCACCTCCAGGTGGGGGTGCCCATGTGCACTTGGGGATCCTCAGTCAGTGAGTCATAGTCCTTAGGTCCTCTCCTGGCTCTTCTCAGCCGGAGGGTCCAGAGCACAGGTCACCTCCTAGACACAAGGCAGTGCCTTCCATGCGGCCTTCCTAATGCACCATGGGGAGGGGACATCAGTCCCAGCTCGTGCAGTGCAGGGCTGCTCCCTCTCTGGGCAGCTGCCCATTTTGGAAGCCACTAATCACCGTGTATCCGTCTTTATTTGGGGTTCTGTGTCCTTGGTCGCCCCATCAACTTGATCTCTGTTCAGGGCATCCGGAATGGAGCCACGGAAAGGCCTTGAGCTCCCCTGCAGTTGAAAACCGCACGGGTGTGCAGTGTGGGGAGTCTTGTGGGGTGGCAGTGGGTGTAGCAGATGGAAGAGTTTCTATTCCGAACGACTCAGCAGTTCCCCGTCGCAGCCAAACCGAAACCACCTCCACGCACACGCCGGAGGCCTGGGAAAATGGAAAATTACCGGTGGAATGGACTTGGTGGGAAGTTCCTGCCGCTCCTTGTTCTTTTTCCATTTGCTCACAAGCCTCACTTTGCGGCAGCATCGGATTTTTGGTAGCAACAAGAGGAAACAGCACCCGCCTCTTCTGAGGAGCCTGATAAATATTCATTTGCCAGGCAACGTGAGAGGCCATGAATTATGCATGAACATGTGCTCGGGTGGGCACACTGTCAGCCCGTGTGTGTAAAGCAGTGAAGACCTCGGGATTGAAGAAGACAAGCTTGACAGCCAGCAAAGGTCAATATTGTCGTCGGGCACTAGAGGGAAGCAGAGGGAATGCACCGCGGGGTACACAGTGGGCCTTGGTGAGGTCCCCCGTGTGCCTGAGGCGGGGCGCCTAACCACTGGTGTTTCATGCCGAGACTGTTGCCCAGTGCTCTCGTGTGGTGGTCACCCGCTGTGTACTTGGCGTTCCTGAAACCAAGAAAGCAGATGCCTCTTCCCACACGCACGCAGCCTCAGCTGGAAAGGTGACAGATCCTTACCCTGAACCCCTCCTCCAAAGATAAAGCCTTCCCACTGTGGGGATTGTCCCCATTTCGCAGCAGAGGCGGCCGAGGCCATCACCACCCAGCCAGGCGGTGTCCTCTCCTTGTGGTTTCAATGTGCATCTCCCTGATGATCAGTGGTGTTGAGCATTTTTCAGCGGGAACTCTCTGAGAACCAACAGCGTCTGGTGACATTCTCTACAGTAGGTGCCATCCGTGATGTTAATTTTTTAAAATATAATTTTAATTGATTTTTTACAGAGAGAAAGGGAGAGGGATAGAGAGTTAGAAACATGGATGAGAGACATCGATCAGCTGCCTCTTACATGCCCCCTACTGGGGATGTGCCCGCAACCAAGATACATGCGCTTGACTGGAGTCGAACCTGGGACCTTTCAGTCTGCGCTCTATCCACTGAGCCAAACCGGTTTTGGCTGTGATGTTAATTTAAAGTTATAAATTTCATTCAACTTTAGCCAAGTGCCTGCTTTGTTTGCACCAGGCTCTGCGCTAGGTGCCGGAGATACAGGGGATGAACGGGACTCCGCTTCACTGGGGGAGAACTACTTAAGCCATTTCCACAGAGGGGTGGCTTTAGGATGCTTCAGGGAGCACCCCTAACACTTGAGATGTTTTCAGGAGGTGTGAGAGTGGGGCACCAGGGAAGATCCTCACAGGTGATGATTGAGTGGAGCCTGGCAGGGTGGTTTGGAGGAGTCAGGAGGCACAGATTGGGCACATCTTGTGCAAAGATCTGGAGCACATGGCTAGTTTAGGGTAGTTTCAGCCTAAAGGAGGTGAAAGTGTCCAAGAAAGGTGGGCTCAAGCAGTGAAGGAATTCTAGTGGTCCCCTCTAGAGAGCAGTGCCCTTGTGCTGACCTCCAGCTGCTCAGGATGCACTATCCCGTCTAGACATCCAGGCACAGGCTCGGGCCTGCATGGCCATCTTATATGCCTTCGGATCATCTTGGGTTCCTTTCATGAGTCATCCCTCTGGTTCAACAAACCTTAAACTACACAAAAGCCCACCGCAGTGGCCAGAATGGTGGAGTCCCAGGCAGGTTGGTGGAGGAGCTCTTTCAGCTCACCTTGGCTGTGTCCCAGATTCTGGTCACTCCTCTCTCTGCGCCTGAGACAGGAGTGGCCAGGTGTCATCTTTCTAATCAACCTGAGGAAGCCCTGGGACCCTCCCTCTCCTGAGGGTGTCTACAGTGTTGATTGATTTTATAGCCAACAACATCTCTGTTCCTGGGACTTTATCTGAAGGACACATTAAGGGATGCTGATCCATCTTCTCAAAGGCAGCCACTCTTATTTCATCTCAAACCCTGTGGACACTCCCAGGTTCCTTCCTGTTTGTCTCCAGTCCCTTTCTTCTGGGAAGAGGCCCTAGGAGCCTGTGGCTGGGCGGGGAGCTGTCCGAACTTTGGGTGCTGAACGACTATCCAGGCGCTTCTATAGTCTGAGGCCTCAGGAACTTATTTATTCATCGTCATTTTCCTGCTCACCTTGCTGTCCTCCACTTTTCCATTCAGTGTTAACCAACTGATTGTGTGTGTGTGTGTGTGTGTGCGCGTGCGCACGCGCGCTTATTTGTTCATTTAGTTTGTGCTTTGTGCCAGGCATTCTATTTACAGTCCTGAGCAGAGAGTGCTCAATACCAGGACTTAGTCCCCACCCTTATAGAGGGATTGGATCAATGTGTAAGTGAGAGATCCAGTGGGTGAAAGCGTGAGGTTTAGAGTCAGATGGACTTGGTTTCAAATCCTGGTTTCTGATATCTCTTTTTCCATTCATTCATGGCCACAGGTAACTTTTAATTGGGTATCACAAAGCACCCGGCACATAGTAGGTGCTTAACAGAAGGCAGCTGCTGCATATGGCGACCATTGGGCCCTGGCACTTCATGGACGAGGGTTATGCCAACAGCAGCCAAATAGTTCACTGGGTGAACACCCAGTTCCACAAACAGTTTTTCCATTTCACACCATTCGTTGAGGAGTGAGTTGGGGAAGTGTTTCTCAGGCTCCTTATTATTCCTGGAGGACCTACTGCCTGTCTAGCGTGTTCAGCTTCAGGTGAGGTACCAGTCCACATGTTTTGGGTGCATCCTTGCTGAACATTGCAGAGAAAGCAACGTTCTAGGAGCACAAAGGACTCTGTAAGTGGAGGCCTGGTGTGGGTTCTCCCAGGGACATTCAAGGACCATGGATGGTGGAGGTGAGGGGTGTGCCATCTCCCCACAGTGTTAAGGAAGGCCTTCTAGCCTCAGAACCTCCCTCAGTTACTGGCATGTATGGAAACTTAGCATGTCCCAGGCGTGACAGCAAGAACTCCATGTGTGCTATATTAGCTGCATGGAAGTCTTTGTCAAGTTCAACATGTAAGCCCACAGAGGTGTCTGCTGTCTGCTTATCTTGTTTCCTT
This sequence comes from Lasiurus borealis, assembly GCA_004026805.1. Taxonomy (NCBI): domain Eukaryota; kingdom Metazoa; phylum Chordata; class Mammalia; order Chiroptera; family Vespertilionidae; genus Lasiurus; species Lasiurus borealis. Next base: position 32,680 of record PVJN01016861.1, on the reverse strand, counting down.
TACTATACATGTCACACTTTCCAGTTGTTTTTTTTCATGACTTGTAATTTTCTGTTTAAAACTAGACATTTTAGATGCTATGTGATAGCAGCTCTAGATTCTGGCCTTTCCCTAACTATTTAGTAACTGACTTATCTGGACTAGATTTATGGAGTCTGTCTCCCCCAGGGTATGAGACTGCTGATATCTCCACTCAGTTTTTAATTCTCGTTTTTTATTTTATTATAAATTGTGGGTTCTCAGGGGTTGCCCTGTGCCAGCATAGTTTGTGGTCAGTAGAGGCTGTGATCACATACCTTTAGCCTGTGAAGCGCTCACCTCATTCTCACGGAACTGCGTATGTGCTGGGAAATGTATGCAGCCGTCAGGCATTTAGATTGTGTCTCAGCTTTCCCTTTCTGTTTGCTCGTGGCTTTATGTTTACGTAGGGGTCAGTAGACAGCTAGGGCTGCCTCTCTCTCCTGTGCACGGGTGCGGCCTCGATCCTGGGTGCGGCCTTCCAGTCGCCAGGGGTGTGTGGGAGCTCATTTAGGTGCACCGTGGCTGTCCAATTCCCTGCAGCTCTTTGTTCCATTCTGGCTGGTCACTGTCCATTGCTTGCCCCGTCTTAGGCTGGCTGTGCCATAGACCATCTTCACTTGTTTGTAGCCAAGATCGCTAGTGTTTGTCAGTGATCCTGGGCGAGTGTTTTTCCTCTGCTTTATTCTATATAAAGCTCCTTCCACCAATGACGCTGCTAGATTCCTCAGCCTGCCTCACCCCCGCAGGGTGACTGCACACAGAGTGTGGTGGGAGTGGAAGAGTCCCATCCAGATTGTCCCAAACCCCCGGGGTTCCTACCTGAGGGGCAACAGGTTTTCGCTGAGTAAATCCTTCTCAATGTGTTGTATCCCCTGGCTCCATGTCCAGGGCGTTGAACTGGTTGTTTTAGAACACAGTACCCAGTTTTTACCCATTGCTTTTTGGGGGAGAGGGTTTATCAAGCTCCTCGCTCCATCTTTCTGGAAGTCTCCCTTCTACATGAAACGTTTGTGACCGTGTGAAGCCCCCACTGCATCCTTGTGGGACGGGCATAATCACCCCCGATTTTGGAATATGAGGATCAGAGAGGAGGGGCTGCTTGCTCAGTGCAGAGGAAAAGCTCAAGAATCAGATTCCAAAGACGACAGAAGGAAGGCCAAGAGACACACGAAAACATGCTCAAAGTCACTAATTATCCGAGAGATGCAAATCAAAACAACAATGTGATACCATCTCACACTTGTCAGAATGGCAATCATCAACAAACAACAAGAGTTGGCGGGGATGCGGAGAAAAAGGAACCCTCATGCACTGCTGGTGGGAATGCAGACTGGTGCAGCCACTGTGGAGAACAGTATGGAGTTTCCTCACAAAACTAAAAATGGAACTCCCATTTGACCAAACAATCATACTCTTAGGAATATATCCTAAGAAACTAGAAACACCAACCAGAAAGGATTTATGCACCCCTATGTTCATAGCAGCACAATTTACAATAGCTACAATTTGGAAACAGCCTATGTGCCCATCAGCAGATGAGTGGATCAGAAAACTATGGTACATCTACACAATGGAATACTATGCTGCCGTCAAAAGGAAGGAATTCTCACCATTTGCAGCAACCTGGATGGAACTGGAGAGCATGATGCTAAGTGAAATAAGCCAGTCAATGAAAGAAAAACACCACATGATCTCACTCATTTATGGATAATAAAGAACATTATAAACTGATGAACAAAAAGATAGGTATAGAGGCAGTAAAGCATCAAACAGACTCTCAAACTACAGTGGGAAGGCTAGGGAGAGGTGGGGTATATAAGAGAACAACCAATGCATAAGCTAGTATGCTTATGCATGTATATAAGCATAACCAATGAACACAAGACACTGTGGGGTTAGGGTATTCCTAGGGGATTAGGATATACAATGGGAAGATATATTTATATGTAATACATTAATTAAAAAATTAAAAAAACAAATAAATAAAATAAAAATAAATTTAAAAAAGAATCAGATTCCCTGGGGTTGCCACTCCCCCATCACCTCTTGGCATGTGAACTCTGACAAGTCATTTCATTGCCCTGGGTCTTACCCTCTTTCTCTCTAAAACCGGCGAACAGTAGTACCTGTGGCAGAGAAGTTTGAAAATAAATGGGGTGCTAGGAGCAGTGGTCACGCTGAAAAACACAGAAGAAAACTGTGGCCAGAATGGCTCCACGTCGAGAGGAAAAAGCCGCAGTGACCTGGACAATTCCGATGGCGTGGCCGGTTCCAGAAAGATGCCGGACAACAAAGACATTCCTTATGCAAACCTGGATCATTGCCCTTGGACTCCAGCAGCTGGCTGGTGGCTAATGATTCCGTTAATGGACAGCCAAATGAAGTCACTGATACTTCACCCAACGAGTGACAATTTCTAAGAGTGATATTAATGATGATGATAATAATAGTAATTAAGTACAAAGTCACTTACAAAGTCATGTCGCACATTCTCAATTACTCATCCCAAGCGGAGAACAGCCTGGGCAGGGGACAGCATCACCCTTTTTTGCAGGGAAGGAAAACTCGGGTCGCCACCCACTCACTCCACCATTTGCACCGCACTTCCTTCTCGGGAAAGTGAGGTCAACAGGACCAAAGGTGTTTGCTAGCCCTCGGTCTCTTGGCTACACAGCCATCTCAAGGGCTGTAAGGAAGCAAGAAGATGGAGAAGAATCCTTGGCTATTGGCGATGTGTGTGTGTGTGCGCGTGCACGTGCAGCATTTGGGGTGCATCTGAGAAATGGGAGCTCAATGCATGGCCTTCAGTGCCTCTACCTCAGTGGTTCTCAACCTTTCTAATGCCGCGACCCTTTAATACAGTTCCTCATGTTGTGTTGACCCCCAACCAGACTTCATAACTGTAATTTTGCTATTGTTATGAATTATAATGTAAATACCTGTGTTTTCCGATGGTCTTAGGCGACCCCTGTGAAAGTGTCGTTCGACCCCCCAAAGGGGTCGCGACCCACAGGTTGAGAACCACTGCTCTACCAGGTTTTGACCACGACAGAGCTGGTAGGACACAGGGACGCTCACGGTATTTATTAGTGCGTCCCCTACGCCAGGTCCTACGTCCAGTCCTCCACAAGCACAACCACAGAATCTGCGGAAGTAGTGCCATTATTTCACCTCGCACCCCCATTTTTTTTTCTGAAGAGTTGCCTACAGTTCGGAGTAAAATGCTTGTCCAAGGTCACATAGGTCATGAGTGCCAGAACCAGGATCTCACTCAACCCAGGGGTGGATCTCACACCAGATTCTGACCCCTCCCCAACCTCCAGTGCCTACTCCGAGAATTGACTATAAGGTAGGCCTAGAGAAATTTCACGGGCTGTAGGTTTCATTTATGTGGCATCCATTCTACTTCGAGCCCGTTTTTATTTTGTTTTCCTCTGGCGCAGAGAGAAGAAGATGTTGCACTTTGGAGATAGTGGTTTTATGCATTCTGCTGCCCAGAGTTCCCTTGGAACATTTTTTGGCTAAAATGTAATAAGTGAAACCACTCAGTGGGCAGAGGGGCGGTTTGGAATGTTCTCGCAGGAGGTCAGAGGAGGGAACTTCCTCCCAGATTACAGTCTCGGCCTAGACTTTTAATAAGCTTTTTTTTTGGAAGGTGTGGTAGGAAGTCTTCTGTGATGCCGATGACCCGTGGAATTGAAACTCATGTACCAAATTACTCCAGGCTCTTCCTACCTTTGGTTTCCCGGGCGTCACGATTGCTTTTCTGGCCGTTTATTCTGGAAATGGACTCTGTGGTGGGCGGAAGGTCTGCAAGGGGTGGCGTGGGGGTGGCGTGGGAGGGGAACTGGCAGTCACAGAGAAACCAGGCACGGCCTGTACCTGTCCGAGGGTACAGATCTCTGGCAAGGCTCTCCGACTTGATGCAAAGTGGAAAGTTCCATTAAATGGCCGGGGATTTGGCTACTGCTGCATCCAGGCTTGTTGGAGTGAATTTGTTTCTCGTGCACGGGTCTGCTTTCCTCATCCCTCTCCCCTTATCTTTAACCCCCCACGCTCTCCTGCTTGGGCGCTCATCCATTCGGTCATCATGTTGACTGAGCTGCTACTGTGTGCATGGAACAGTATCAGGTGTGGTGGAGGAGTAGGAGGTGAATTCAACTAAGGTCTCCCTGTATAATCTACGTGAGGCACAGAAGGTTAATGGCTGGGTCATTTATTTAGCAAATGTTTGGGGGAGAGAGGCTGTCTCTGGTGTGCACAATGAAAGGACAGTTGGGGTGATTGTCATGGGGGACTTTAGTGACACAGGTGAGGGGGGGCGGATTTCCTAGTGGCTTAGAGTCCTCTGGAGCTGAGGCCTGGTTATGCGAAGCAGAGAGACATGCTAGTTGATGCTACAGCGTGGCCAGACAGGCCTCAGTTCAGATCTGGCTTTGCTCATGTGTAACCTTGTAGCATCGAAGAGATGCCTTTACTTAGTTTTGTTTTTATGGTAAAAGATGCAGAACAAAATTTACCATTTTCACCGTTTTTATGTATGCTGTTCAGTGGCATCATTCACACTGCTGTGCCACCATGGGGTCTCCAGAATTCGTTCATTTTGCAAAACTAAAACTCTGTCCCCAGGAAGCACCAACTCCCCAACCCTTTCCACCCCAGCCCCCGGTCACCCCTGTTCTACTTTTATCTCAATGAATTTGACTGTCCTAGGTACTTCATGTAAGTGGAATCATGCAGTTTGTCCTTTGTGATCAGCCTATTTCACTTACAATAATGATCTCAGGGCTCACCCGGGTTGTAGCAGGTGTCAGAGTGTCCTTCCCCTTTAACCTGATTACTATCCATGGTATGTATATCCACCCCGTTGTGTTCATCCATCCATCTGCCAGTGGACACTTGGGTTGCTTCTACCTTTTGGGGTACAAATATCTATCTAGGTCCCTCTGCCACTTCCTTTGGGTCTAGATCCAGAAGTGGAATTGCTGGATCATAGGGTAATTCTACATTGAATTTTAGTAGGAGCCACCGTATTGTCTTTCATAGCTGACACATCCATCCCTTCGTTTTGTATCTTTGATTGCCTCCTCTGGACAAGTGGGCGTGGTAAGGCGATGACCCACCTAGCGCTACTTTGAGGATGAAAACAGATGGTGTTCATGAAGGTCCCAGAAGAGTGCTGGCACACAGTAGGTGCTCAGGTCCATGCTCACCATCTGTGTGAGGTGGGACTCTGTGTGCCCAAATTCAGAGACATGTGGGGTCGTCCTCTCTCTCCCACCCAGCCGTCCAGGCGGCCTGACCTTCCACTTCAGGAAGTTCCCGTCATCCGTCTGTCTTCTCTGACCTTTCTCTCCTCCCCAGGCCGTGGAGGAGCTCCTGCAGACCCTGGATCTGGAGAAGAAGATGGTGGCCGTGGGGCACAGCCAGGTGAGTAGAGCTTATTTTTCGCGCCCTTCTGCCCGTCACAAAGGGACCGGGTGAGACCCGGTGCAGGCCTCCCTCAGAGTCCCCTCCCTCCATGTCTCCTTCCCACCAGGGCTGGTCATTTTCTGCCCTGCAGTGCAGTGGCATTATTCGCGCTTCTTCTGAGGCCAGAGAGGTAAAATGCTATAACGTGGGAGGGGCTAACCAGGTGGAGTATCATTTCCTGGAGGTTAAACTCGCAGGGGCCTCGTTGGAGGTCACATCCTGGACCTCAGTTTGCCTTCCGCAGCCTCGGAAGGAGCTGCCACGAAATCCCGGGAAGAAACACCGTCATCACCCAGAGCCTCGTACCCTGGCTTCGCCACCCGCTGTGACACAGCTCTGGTCCTGGCTGACGGGCCGAACTAAGCAAGGAGAAGGGGCTGGAGAAGGCGCTCGCTGGTCAGAGCTGAGAGAAACAGCTTTTTCCAAGCTGGCGTTGAGCCAGAAGCTCTTTTCAAAAAAATGTTTAAGTATTTGGAGATTTTCACCGAGCGGAGCGAGGCTCCTATGTAAAGCTTTTATGAGAGAAAATACATATTTCCGGTTCCATGTTGGTCCATGGAACCCTGTGTCACTCCACCGAGCATGTATCTATTTCCCTTCTGCAGCCCCCACTTTGTACCTTCCCTCTCCCCCCAACCCGCCCCACCAGGGACCTGCAGGGAATGGGCCAGTGGCTCCCTGGGGAGCGCGAGATTGCAGCTTCCTGGTGCAGCTGCCCAGGTGGCCATGCTCATAATGTCTGGCTCCTGTCGTCCGATTCATAACCAGCTAATCACAGCAGTGTCGCTAGGATGTCACACCCTGCTTGGGTCCGATAAGCAGCCGGACCCCTGAAAAGCCACTAATAGAGATTTTTCCCTGTGATCTTCAGCCGCGGGTGCCTTATCGAGGCCTGTGCCGAGGGCCGTGGCATTTATGAAAAAGGTGGATTCCACGCGCAGCGGCCTTCTGGTTGCGATACACTCCTCAAAGGGAAAGAAATCACAATAAGATTGTGCCGCGGCGATGACTTATTCCTGGTGCCTGCACGGTCGTTTCCAATTATCTTTTTTAATGAAAGCTTCCTACTTAATCAATAGCGGTGTTGGCAGAATCCGCGCCGCCTTTTGTAATATATGAACTGGTGCTGCCATCACTTTGATCATCGATTTTTTTTTTATTATTTTTATAGCAGCTTGTGGGACTCACTCGCTTGTGAAATTAATACAGTCATTATCGAGGCAATCTGATAGGTAATGAGTCAATCGTGTCTTTATTTCAATGAGGCTAATTGTCTTGGTGTCCCTGGCTGATAGGAAGTGTTCCTTAAAGCGACAGAGGGCGGCCACACGGAGTTAGCAACCGGCGGGGTGCGTTCATTTTCATCTTCCCCACCGAGAACGGGCTTTCCGGCGGGATGGGTGGAACGATCGCCATCACAGAAAATAGGTTTGGGGGAACGGAGACTACAGCGAGACCCTCCGTTCCGCCCGGAATGAAATGGCAGCTCAGCCCCAAACCTCGGGCACCTATCTGTCATCATGAAGGAGGAAGTGAAGGCTCCCGCTGACATCGAGAACAGCAGCCAGAGATGAGCTGCAGGCTTGGGGCTCAAGCGGATCATGGTTATGCGAACTTGAATCAATTTCATGATCTTTCTGAGCCAATAGATTCCTCAGAGGGTGGTTTTTTTTAGGTGTAAAATGGGAGAGAGGAGAAAGAGCTTGGAGAAATGTAGATGCCATGTAGCTGTTAATTACATGCGATGATGATTGCGGTCTTGTCTGGAGGCAGAGAGGGGGAGAGAAGCTCTGGGGTTGCCACTAGCTGGAGGAGCCCCCTGGAGGATGGCCTGTCTTGGCCTCAGCTCCCCCCTCCCTCAAATGGGGAGAGCGTGCTAACCGACGCCCAGAGCGGGGCGTGGGAAGTGCTCCAGGTGCGTCTCAAGTGGTCCGTCCAGACCCGGCACACAGGAAGGGCTCCGTGTAATGGTAACCAGTCATGGGGAATGTCCCCGGTCACCTGGTTCTACCACCGACTGAGGTGGAGCTGCCCAGGGCTGAAACATGAGCGTAAGGGTGTCTCTCTGCAGTGTGGCTCCTCCCCATCTCTGCCGCGGATCCCGTTAGAGCAGTGGTTCTCAACCTTCCTAAGGCCGAGACCCTTGCATATCGTTCCTCATGTGGTGGTGACCCCCAACCATGAAATTTTATGCTACTGTTATGCATCGTGATGTAAATATCTGCATTTTCTGATGGTCTTAGGCGACCCCTGTGAAAGGGTCATTCGGCCCCCAAAGGGGTCGAGACCCACAGGTTGAGAACCACTAGTAGGGTTGCCTAAGACCATCGGAAAACACAGGTATTTACGTTATGATTCATAACAGTAGCAAAATTACAGTTATGAAGTAGCACGAAAATAATTTTATGGTTGGGGGTCAACCACCACATGAGGAACTGTATTAAAGGGTCGCAGCATGAGAAAGGTTGAGAACCACTGGGTTAGAGGAAGAGAAAAAGGAGGCATGAGGAGGCATAAAGCTTTGATATTCTACCAGTGTTCGGCAAACTCATTAGTCCACAGAGCCAAATACCAACAGGATAACGATTGAAATTTCTTTGGAGAGCCACATTTTTTAAACTTAAACTTCTTCTAATGCCACTTTTCAAAATAGACTTGCCCAGGCTGTGGTGTTTTGTGGAAGAGCCACACTCAAGGGACCAAAGAGCTGCATGTGGCTTGTGAGCTGCGGTGTATGACCACTGGGCTAGACCCTCAGTGGAGGGCAGCTGCTGGTACTTCAGGTGGAAGCAGGAGATGGGGGTCTGCGTGGCCACCGCCTCCCATTCAGACAGTCTGGTTCAGGGAGAAGTCATCACCCCCCTCTCTCCTGGCAGGTCTTCCTGAAGGCGGGCGTGGTCTCCAGGCTGGAGAAGCAGCGGGAGAAGCTGGTGTCCCGCACCTTCGTGCTATTCCAGGCGGCTTGCAAGGGCTTTCTGTCGCGCCAGGAGTTCCGGAAGCTGAAGGTATGAGGTCTCGGGCCCGGGCAGAGGCGCGAGATGCCGGAGGAGCACCATGTGTGCCGGTCCGGGGCTGTCATCCTGCGCTTCTCACGCTCGTCTCGTGCACCAACCCCTGTTGCACATTGTTAACAGGCAGATTCTGACCCAGTGGGTCTGGGTGTGAATAGGGCTCCCTTGTCTCCCACGATACCTCCTATGCTACTGTCCACAGACACACCCTGCGTGCTGAGACTCGAGTGACCGTCTCATGGTCATTTCTAGGACATTGATGTCAAACTACCAATGATGCCACCTTGACCTTCATACATATCCACGAGGTTGCCCAAGCCTTTGTGGTCAGTTTATGGTTTCAGCGTGTCAGCAGATGGGACATGGGCTGGACACAGCCCCTGAGGCCTTTGGGACAGAGAGGCCAGTTTAGAGTCCACATTCCTGGGCCCCCTGCTTCACAGATCCCTAGAGACTGAGTTTTCTCTCTGTAGCCTGCACAATGGAGAGAAGGCAGCTTGACTCTGGGGACAAGCAAGACCTGTGTTCGAATCCCACCTCCACCACTTAGTAGCTGGGTAAAGGGGGAATGAGATGATGTGCACTTGGTACAGTATGTGGCACATAGTAACTGCTCAGTAAGTCCTAGCTGCTAGAACTATTCATTATTACTATTAATGACCCTGACTAGCCTGGAGTCTCTTTACATGTGCCTCCAGCTTATGTGAATTTGCAAACTCAAGGATACGCCCTTGGCCAAAGCAGAAAACGGCAAGAACATTAGTAATGAAAATCGTGTGGGCAATCCCACCGGCCCACTGCACCCAAGTCGCTCAGGCCTTGGGGTGATTTGGAAAAGAGGCCAATTAAGAGCCTGGGCTCTATCTGTAGTTGGACGGCAGGGGTTCAAATCCCACTGAGAAGCTGTGTGACACCAGGCCTTTAACCTCTCTGTGCCTCAGTTTCCCTATGTGTAAGTGGGCTGTAGTGAGGACTGAGCTGAAGTGTGTAAGGGGTCGGGAGGCCGGGCCGGCTGTCCATGCGTTGGCTAATGGGATGGCGGGAAAGTGTTTTCTGGGCGCTGGTCAGTGCTATTCCCTCCTGTGAGAAGAATGAATCGGGTCAGAAGTCCTCACAGGGTGGTCCCCGACCAGCAGCCTCCCCTCCCCTGAGGGTCCCTGTTCTCCAGGAAAGGCTTGTCCCTCCCTCAGATCCACTGAGTCCGTCTGCTGGGGCTTTGAGACACCCCCCACCAGGAGATTCTGAGGCGCGCTCAGCTCAGGTTCGAGAAGCACGGCGTTCATGTTCAGCGAGGTTGAGATGATATCTTTCCCCTAAATATCAACCGACCACACAGTCACGGCCATAGTTCCCAGCCGGCGGTCTCAGGGATTTCCCAGGATCATTCCTGCCTTGCGCAGTGACTCCTGTACCTAATCCGATTAGAAGATGCGACCCATTGTATACTGTTCGCTGTTCCCCGTCCTGTCATAATTACCAGGTCACGCGAGATTAAACTGCGGCCTCACTCCTGATGCCGAGAGCCTGGTTCCGCGGAAGCTTGTTTTCATTTTTAAGTATCTAATTCCTTTCATGAGGAAATAAACCCATTTCCTCCATCGTGCCCCCCCTCTGCCTCCTCACATCCCCTCACCTCTGCCAGGCTGAGCAGGACCCGCCATCTCCCATCCCCTCTCCCTGCAGATCCGCCGCCTGGCCTCGCGGTGCATCCAGAAGAACGTGGCTGTGTTCCTGGCGGTGAAGGACTGGCCGTGGTGGAAGCTTCTCAACTCCCTCCGGCCGCTGCTGAGTGCCAGCATCGGGGACGAGCAGCTTCATGCCAAAGAGGTTGGTCTGCTTGCAGGCAGGGCACTGGGTAGCTACTCCCACCCCCACCCCCTCTCAGTGCTGGCATCTGACCCAGTACCCCCATTTCTGAACATTCGTAAGCCAGGGATGCTCCACCCACTGCTCCCGTCAGCACTGACCACCATCTCTCGGCTCCCGGGTGCTGGGTACATGCGCCATTACTACCCAGGGGTGCGTGGAAGGGTCCCTCGTAGGAGCATGCTTCGGGCATCATGCCTAGGGGCTGCTGAGTCACCCACTCTGTCCCCAGCCTTAACACTCCGGGAACCGATGCCTCTGGTCCACAATGGCTTCTGTGACGGTGCTTGTTTTTTTGTAGGAGGAGCTTAAAACTCTGCGACAGAAGCTAGAAAAATCAGAAAAGTCTCGGAATGAACTCCAGCAGAACACAGACCTGCTAGAGAGCAAGGTAACCTATCCCTGGGCAGGTGGAGGTCTGCCGAGGGGGCGATGGTGATGCGCCTGGCACTGTCTGAGTGCTTTGCAGAACCTCTTCAGAATAAGTGTGTGAGGTTCATGCTGTTATTGTCCACGTTTTATTATTTATTTTTAAAACATATTTTATTGATTTTCCACAGAGAGGAACGGAAAGGGATAGAGAGCTAGAAACATCGATGAGAGAGAAACATCGATCAGCTGCCTCCTGCACGCCCCCCTACGGGGGATGTGCTCGCAACCGAGGTACATGCCCTTGACCGGAATCGAACCGGGGACCTTTCAGTCCGCAGGCCGATGCTCTATCCACTGAGCCAAACTGGTTTCGGCTGTTGTCCCCATTTTAGAGAGGAGGAGACGGAGCCCCAGCGGTATTATCTCCCCAAGGCTATACAGCCAGCAAGTAAAGACCTGAGATTCACACCCGTGTCCTCTGGCCCCAAAGGGAAGAATTTCTTAAATCACAAAAGCACAAATCACAGGGAGAAAACGATACATTTCACTATTTGAAAGTAAGAAATGGACTTCTGTTTACCAAAGTATAAAATAACACATTACAAACACGGAAATGAGTATCAGAATACGGAGATAACTTCCTCAAGTCATTGGAGAAAGGCAGCTCACTCCAACAGGAAAAAAAAATGGGTTAAAAAAAACCCACAACAAATAGAAATCTGCAGTGCCCAAGTTTCAGGAGGTCAAATGTTCAGGAATTCAACTAGCCAACAAACTCAGGAAAAGACGCTCAACCTAGCTAGCAATCAGGAAGTGCAAATTAGCACCACGAGAGGTACCGTTTCACACTTCAGAGGGGTGACAGCTAAAGTCTTGGTGTTGGCAAGGATGCGGAGTGGCAGGAACTGTTACATGCTGTGGGCGCGAATGTTACCTGATCTCACGTTGGATGACTGAGTTATGATTTCTGCCTCCTTCTCCCCAATTCCTTTCCATTCCTCCTCTTCCTGTTCTCCCTCCTCTTCCTCCTTGTCCTGAAATGTTATATTAAGGTCCAACATACACATAAGTGCCCACATCCTCAGGTTACATCTCCATGCGTTTTTACAAAGTGAGCACACCAGTGCAGGCAGCAGCCAGACTGACACACAGATCATTCTTTTTTTTTTTCTCAATGTCTCCCCATTCACAATACAGACCAGGCAAAGAGCCCGGGCTGAGGTGTATATGGGGTAGGTTTACTCTGCCTCCTATTTCTGTACAGTCAGTGTAAGCACACAGCCTGTGGTAAGCACCAAGAAGCCCACAGATCATTCTTGGCTCTCTCCAAATTCACCCCCATCTTCCCCCCCAAAAAACTTACTTCTAACACTAGAGATTAGTTTCCTTCTGTTTTTGAACTTTATCTAAATGCAATCAAATGTGGATACTCATTTGTGTCTGCGTCCTTTCATTTGACATTTATGTTGGTGACATCCTTTCACGTTGTCGTCAGTGACTGTGTATCGTTTATTCTAATTGCTGCATCGTATTCCATTCTGCGTGCAGATCACTATTTATCAAGCAGGTGTAAACCTGAGATCAAAACTCATGTCATCTGGCCCCAACGGGAATTCTTTCATTGTAAACAATTTTCAAAAAGCTCCAATCTCCAGGGGGAAGTGGCGCATTTGACTCTTTGGAAGTAATTAAACGGAATGAACATTCGGATGTTTCCAGTTTTGAACTATGATGATTAAGCCTGCTGAGAACAGTCTGGAGGCACCTGTCTTTTGACGCACCTGTCATACCTTTCTGTAGGGAATAGACCTCAGAGTGGAATTGCTGGGTTTTAAATTACTTCTCTGTTCAGTTTTAATAGATACTGTCAGGCAGTTTGCTAAAGTGTTTGTGTCGATTTACACGCCCACAGCAACAGGTGAGAGTTCTAGTTGTTCCATATCCTTACCTGCACTTGGTGGTGTCGGTCTTTTCATTTAGCTGTGTGTGTGTGTGTGTATTCACACTGTCATTTTAATTTGCAACTTCCTGGCTGTTCTCTTTGGCAGAGTGATCTTTCAAGTCTTTCCTGCTGTTTTTCTTACTGATGTGTGGCAGTTCTTTATATCTTGTGGGTACAAGTTCAGTTGTTGGATAGATGCAGTCCAGATCTCTTTTTCCATTCAGTGGCTAAACGTCTTTGACGCGGTAATTGGAAGTCGTGTTTTCTGAGCCTCCATCTCTTCAAAACCGCCGACAGGAAAGAAAGAGATCAAAGGGCTCCCGAACCCCCAAACCTGCATCAGTGACAGGAGGTGCATTTTCTTGGTTTTAGTCTGTGTTTTATTGATCCTCAGATGTGCGTTATTTTCCATCTCTATCCATCTCTGGGACTGGGATGCATCTCAACAATCAGTGGAATCTGACACCAAAAATTGGCCGCGCTTTCTTTTCTCAGGTTCTATAATTGTGCATCTTGCGATCAATGACAGCTCAGCTTTGGCGAAATGGAGCGTGTGGGGCCCGGGGACAATTTTATTTGGAGAAAGGGGTGTGGTTCCCTCTCCTCCCCTCCCCAAAGCTACTGTTGATTTATGTCGGTTTGCTTTGGCGCGTTCAAGAGCATCAGAATCGCTGTTAACCCTGCAGCTTCCCCATCTCCCAAGATCCAGGAGGGAATCGTGGTGGAGGGTCCTCCCTGCTTCTTTAACAAGCTCTGAGCTGTTCCTGAGGGGGTGCGGGAAGTGGGGAGACGGGGGAAGCTGCATTGTACAGGGTAGGAGTGTCAGGCAGCATTAGAGCCGTGGTTCCCATAATTAAAAATGTACCAGAACCCCTTGAAGGACGTGTTAGAATATAGATTGCTGGACCCCCTGACTCAGTGGGTTCGTTCCTAAGCCCTTACGGGCTGCTGAGCCTGCTGGTCCGCGGACCACACTTTGAGAAACACAAGGCCAGAGAACGGATGAAAGGTGGCGCCTTCCTGCGTGGGGTTCTGTTTTCTTCGGGCCACTTTCTGTTACAGCCGGGGAGGAAACACCCCCTGGAAGGCCATGCATCTTGAAGGCGCCCCAACCCCATTCCCAGGCTCTGCGCCCCACCCCCTGGTCTCAGTGGGAGGGCAAACAGCCGATAGAAACTTCCCCGATACATGTTGTGCCTCATCATTGGAAACTCCGTTAGACGAGGCTTATTAAAAACACAACATTATTGCAAAATGATTTAAGCGCTTCATTTGCAAAGGAGCCGAGAGGAGATGAGGAGACGAGGAGGGGCCGGCTATAAATATTCCTCAGGCGTGCAAAGCCGGCCTCGGTGCAGAGCGGGGCTTTCTATTTTCTCTGGAAAGCGGCCGGTCCTCTGGCAGGAAGCGCCTCCAGGCTGCGGGAGTCCCCGAGGATATATAAGAGAGGTGTGTCTCCTCCTCTCCCCGGGATGTGTATTAGGCATTTCCCGAGAGCGTATTTATGGCACAAGAAGGAGGCCCGTGCCGTCCGGCGCCTGCCCTCTTTAGTCTGAGCCATGGCCCTTTTTGCTGAGGGTTTGCTGGGCAGATCCAGCAGGGGCCGCAGATGTCGTGGCAAAGTCCACCTGCACAGCGCTGCGCAGGTGTGGTCTTGGGGATCTGTCGGGAGTATAGCCGGGGCTTATCTCCAGAGTAGGGGATGGTCGATCCAGGGTCACAGGGTCACGTGGTTCCTGAGCCTAGATCACCTCCCAGGTCTGACTCCCAGCCCTGGGCGCGGCCCCAGCCTTGCGCCTCCGTGAGGACCGATGTGGTACCTGGTTGAAGCAGTGGACGGTCAATCAGGACAGCTGGCTTGGCACCTATCACTGTGGGATTGTGGGAAAATCATCCCAGTCCCCGAGCCTCTGGGTCATCAGTAAAATGGTGACAGTACCAGTTATGACTTCTTCTCCCTAAGATCATGGTGAGGGGGTGCATATAAAGTAGTGATTACAAATTTCAAGCCGTCACACTCACCAGTATTATTAATATGTATTTGAATTCTTACCAGCCTTCCCGCAGGACACTTGAGTTCCTTGAAGAGAATGATACATCATAGCTATTTCTTTGCCTCTCAAAGCATTCAGTGCCAATTGAACGAATGAATGGGATAATGCCGGATTTAATAAAGTAACATTGAATGAGCATTGTGCCTAGGCCAGGTGCTATGATCAATCCTGTACCCACATTATCTAGATTTACCTTCAAATCGGACTCTGAGGAAAGTGATAGAACCCCCACATTGAGATGAGGAAAGTGAAGCCTCAGAGAGATCAAAGGATTTGTTCAGTATCACACAGCTTTTGAGTGGCAGAGCTGGGATTTGAACCCAGGTCTGGCTGACTCCAGACAGGCTGTGATAGGGGAGAAGCATCTACCCAGACTGGGAGGAGGGTCAGGGAGGGCTTCTTGGGAGAGAGGGGGCTTCCCTTCCGCTGGGGGTCCAGACAGGTTCCTTTTGGCCAAGAGATGCAGGGGAGATTGGAGAATAGTTTCCCGTTAATTGGTCCTTGAGTGATCTGCAAGGACCCTTGCCGGCAGGCTCTCCCCCTTGTGGCCCTGGTGTTCCTTTTGCATTTGCCAGTAGCTCTGGGCCCACCCCTCCCCTCATGGACAAAGCCTTGGGGCCCTTAAATGTGGGAAGCAGGAGGGGTTGTGGGGACCAGGGACGGTTAGGGGCTACTTGCCTCTCTGAAAAGCACCTGTCATTTCCTCCAGTTTGAAAAGACTAATTGTCCTCTGAGCTCCGACTTGGGTTTGTGGAACACAAAATTAATGCATTAAATTAATTTTGTGCTTCCTTTGCTCAGGCTGATTAGTACAAATTAGATTTCACACTAATTGGCTGAGGAGGAGAGAACACAGCCCCGGAGTCTGAGATCGCAGGGGCCGGGGTTGAGGTGAGGAGCGTGATCGGGGGCGTTCCTCGGTCGCCCTGGCCGATTGCCAGTGACCCCTCGTCCACCTCCAACACATCAGGGTGCCACAAGCGAAGCTAACCCACCTGAAGCCCCGGGGGAGGCCGGGATTAGGAGGAGATTCTGGCAGTTTATAGGGCGATAATTCTCGAAGTTTGTTGTGCTTAAGAATCACGCTGGAGCGTGTGGAAATTCAGATCCCTGGTCCCACTGCAGATAAATTAGTTTGGGGGATACAAGAATCCTGGAATTTGCATTTTAACAACCATCACAGATCATTGCAATGCAAGCGTTTCCCCAGAACACTTTAAAGACAGCAGGGTAATAATAATAATAATAATAATAATAATAATAATAGTAATAGTAATAATAAAATAAACAAATAAAATAAAATAAAGACAACAGGGTAAGGAATAGCAAAGGGAAGTCCCGACCCACAGCCAGCCAGGAGCCTCCGGGGAGTGCTTCTCTTTCACTCACTGGTGGCGATTACTGGGATCTGGGTTCAAGTCCCAGCTCCGCCACTTGTTTGTTGAGTGATTGTAAAACAGCCCCCCTACGCCTCCTCTTTGCTCTGTTTCCAGTTCTGTGGAGGAGTATGGGGGGAGAAGTGCGGGCAGCCCCACCGACTGACCCCGCTTTAACCCTCTGCACCCCAGATTGCTGACTTGACCACAGAGCTCGCTGACGAGCGCTTCAAAGGGGACGTGGCCTGCCAGGTGCTGGAGAGCGAGCGGGCTGAGCGGCTGCGGGCCCTCCGGGAGGTTCAGGAGCTGAAGGTGGGTGGTCCTGGGGGCAGGCGTGTGTGTGTGTGTGTGTGTGTGAAGGAGTGGTCATGGGTGGCAGGTGTGTATGTGTGTGTGTGTACAGGCTGGCTGGGAGTGTGTGGGAGCTGAAGGTGAGTGGTCATGGATGGCAGGTGTGTGCGTGTGTGCGTGTGTGTGTGTGTGTGTGTGTGAGGGTGAGCGGTCATGGATGGCAGGGGTGTGTGTGTGTGTGTGTGTGTGTGTGTGTACAGTGTA
Organism: Lasiurus borealis; assembly: GCA_004026805.1. NCBI lineage: Eukaryota > Metazoa > Chordata > Mammalia > Chiroptera > Vespertilionidae > Lasiurus > Lasiurus borealis. The sequence continues at coordinate 16,011 of PVJN01016861.1, read as the reverse complement.
CAGGCTGGCTGGGAGGCTCACCCCGGGAACAGGAAGCCTAAGAAAGATGCTCTCTCAGGCTCGAGGTCCTGGAGGGCCTTTGGGTCTTACTACGGTTTGGCCGTGGAGATGTCCTGGGTGAGGAGGGGGTGGTCCCCGGCTGTGGAGGCTCCTGGTGAGGACGGTGCGGGGAACGGCCTGTCGGGTGAGGGCGGGTCCCTGGGCACATTGGCCAGCCCGGCTCTCTCTCCAGCTGCAGAGGGAACTCTTGAGGCTTTCTTCCAGGGCAAGTGCGAGCAGGTCCAGCGGAACCTGGGGGAAGTGGAGAAGCAGCTGCAGGAAGCACAGCAGCAAATCCAGTTGAACAACGTGGAGAGGAGTCACACCGGAGCAGGTGAGCGGGGTGGCGCCCTTGCAAGTCGATGCCAGTGGCAACAGCTGTCCTTTTATGTCATGCATCCGTCCACCCTTTCACCCACTCATCCATCAATCCATCCATCCATCCATCCATTCATACGTACACGTGAAGGGCTTGCTTTGCACCAGACACTGCGTTAGGGGCAGAGACTCTGGCAGAGCAAACAGGCACCCAGCTGACCCTCTTGGAGCTTACAACTTAGTAGGCCAGGCAGACATGACACAGGTAATCCAACAACATCTCAAATAATGAGCTCTCCATGTGGCAGGTGCTGTTTAGTAATAATGGAAGTAAGGATTATTTAAAAAAAACATGCCAAAACTGGTTTGGCTCAGTGGATAGAGCATCGGCCTTCGGACTGAAAGGTCCCAGGTTCGATTCTGGTCAAGGGCATGTACCTGGTTGCGGGCACATCCCCAGTAGGGGGCGTGCAAGAGGCAGCTGATTGATCTCTCTCTCATCAATGTTTCTAACTCTCTATACCTCTCCATTCCTCTCTGTAAAAAATAAAATACATTTTAAAAAAATAAAAATAAAAGCAGTGTCAGGCGCTCAGCAGTTGCTAAGCGATGGCAGAGCAGGTGAGAGGACCCCAAATTGCCCCAGGACAGATGTGTTCAGCAAAGCCAGGAACTCCTGGGGGTGCCCGTCTGACTCAGCTGCCTGGAGACTCACATGCCAGGGTCGGCTGGGCGTGGTGACTTCTCTCCCCGGTCTGAGTGCTTGAGATAAGAAGGATGCCCACGGTGTCAGCTTTTACAAAACGCTGACATCATTCCTTCCGGGCCCCCAGAGAGTGTATGCCCTAGAAACTCGGAGGGCTGGAGGCAGGGAGAAGAGGCAAGGCTTTCTCCTTCGTTCTTGTTCTCCTGTCATCCGGGCTACCCCCAGGGCAGGCACTTACCGGGAGCTTCATACTCAGGAGTTTGAGCTTCTCTGATACGGAGACCCAACTAGGTAGGGATCACGCTGGGCGTGGCGAAGGCATTGGCCCAGAACCAGTGGTGGGGACAGCACACTCCCCAGAGGGGCGTTGGCTCCGGTTTCACCCATGACTTATGTCTAAATGGTACCCCTCCCCCCCTGTTTGTTTTCCTATGGAGAGAGGTGGGTGCTGATGAAAGGGGGTGATGTGCTTACCTCATGAGCCCATTAGTCATGATGGTATATGGGCTCTCAGCTCTGGGCGCTCATTTCCAGGAAGCCGGCCCACAAATACTTTGCTTTCCGTTATGAGAGTCATACATACTCATTATGGAACATGGCTGAAACGTAGGGAAGTTGGAGGGAGCTGTAAAACACCTGCCTGGCACCGCCACGGTGCCACCCCAGCCTCCACCACGGAGCGGGCCCGAAGAGAGAGGATTGAAAGCATGTTTGTGTTCCTCCGTGTGTGATGGAGTGTTCAAAGAGCACTTTCCAGCCGAGTACTGGTCCCTTTAAGGGGTCACAGAAGAATTAGAGTTGGGTTCTGCTTTCAAGAAACGTGCAGAGTGCTGGGGGGGGGGGGTCAGGTAAGCCAGTGGCCCGTTGGACAGTTCCAGGTGGTGAACTTGCATCAACAGGGGACCCTTGTCTGTGTAGGGAGCTCTTCTAGAAGGATCCGCAAATGACTAAAACATCTCCCCTGCCATAGCATTATTTTTTTAAATATATTTTTATTGATTTTTTACAGAGAAAGGGAGAAGAATAGAGAGTTAGAAACATCGATGAGAGACATCGATCAGCTGCCTCCTGCACACCCCCTACTGGGGATGTGCCCGCAACCAAGGTACATGCCCTTGACCGGAATCGAACCTGGGACCCTTCAGTCTGCAGACCGATGCCCTATCCACTGAGCCAAACCGGTTTCGGCCATAGCATTATTTTTTTAAGAAAAGTATGTGAACACGTGTAGAGAAATTGTACCGTATACAACAACCGAGCCTAAAAGAGTGAGCGTTCAGTGATTTTAGAGAACTGGAGGTGTCAGCACAGGCTGACTAGGGGAAGCATGTATTTTCCTTTGGGTTTTGTTTTTATTTTTGTTTTAAATATATTTTATTGATTTTTTACAGAGAGGAAGGGAGAGGGATAGAAAGTCAGAAACATTGATGAGAGAGAGACATCAATCAGCCACCTCCTGTACGCCCCCCAAGAGGGATGTGCCCACAACCAAGTACATACCCTTGACTGGAATCGAACCCAGGACCCTTCAGTCCTCAGGCCGACGCTCTATCCACTGAGCCAAACCAGTTTCGACTTCCTTTGTTGTTGTTTTTTTAAGTTTCGGCCTAGAGCAAGATTTCCTAACCGGAGGTCCCAGGCCAGGCCTCAGGAACTCTGTTCAGACTGTGAAATTGTGTGCAGAGAGCTAAGCAAGTGGACACGGGACACCCCCACTCACCCAGCCTTCCCCGGCCTCCCTAATTCTGTTCAGCAGAGGATGAGTGGCAGATGCGCTTCGACTGCGCTCAGATGGAGAACGGGTTTCTCAGGAAGCGCCTGCAGCAGTGTGAGGAGAGGCTGGACTCGGAGCTGGCGGCCAGGAAGGAGCTGGAGCAGCAGGTGAGCGGGAGCAGGGAGTCTGCATCCCAGCGGCGCCAGAGAGCGGGCGGTGCTTACCTCCACCACTCAGGGCGGGGAGGGAGACGAGACCACCGACCCCTCGTGTCTTTCCACCTCCACTCGCCATATAAATGCTGGTCGCGGTGGGAAACGGGTAGAATCAGAAAGCGTTTCTCTGCCGGTGGGTGTTCTGCTCCGGGAAAGAATCCGCCGTGTGATAAAGAACACGAACGTTCCCTCACGATGTCAAGTCTCCTTTCTGCCTTGACCTTTTGGAAATGACATTGTGAGCCTCAGATTTCTCCTCAGTAAAATGATGGCAATACCCTGTTATCGTCAGATGCTCTCCATTCCCGTCGCCTCTAATCTTGCCGCCTCCATCTCTCATCCGGAGCAGGCCAGAGCCTCTTTCCGAGCGTTCTGTTATCATGAGCTGAGCTGGCTCCTGGTGGGTGGCTCCCTCGTGCAGCTCGTCATTTTTGATTGTGCGCCCATCTTCTCACGTGTTCCTCTACACCCACCACAGGAGCCCCGGGAGGTCTGCACCGTGGAATGTTCTGTTTTTTCCTCTGACTCTCAAGCTGTGTGTGTGTGTGTGTGTGTGTGTGTGTGTGTGTGTGTGTAGCTATTTTTATTGTTGTTGTGAGTTGGTCTTACTTTTCATTTTTAAAGCTTTGTATTGATTCAAAGGAGTCTTGCTTACAGGCTTGTGCACGAGTTGCTTTAGATTAGAAGAAGCCCGCCTGCGCTGCCTTCTGAAGCAGCCCCTGAGGGGACGCTGAATTCTCAGTGGCAGAATTCTGCAACGTGCTCAGTGTCTGTCCGTTTGAGCGCTAAACCCACATGAGGTCCAGACCTGAGGTTTTGATTTCTCACCTCCCGGAATCCTTCCTCCTCCGCCCACAGCCAGAGCGGCAGCCGGCTTTCTGACCTCCATCCAGGCCGGTGGGTGGGACGGTCATTGCCTTCTCACTGAGCTGCAGCTCTGAGGTCCTGACTTAATACAAGGGTCTTTACTCCAACCTCCCACCTTGCCCCCCAGGCCTTGCCCTGTGTCTCTGTCCAGGCATCCAATACAGCCTGCAACCTCAGGGGTATCTCTGGATCTGGCCACCACCCCTCGCCTCCACCTGTCCACCGCCACATCAGCATGTACCGTTATTGCTCTGGTTTTGTGTCCTCTGCATTTCTGATATTCCAGAGGTACCGTTTGCCCTGGAGGAATGTAATGATCGTTGAGCCTCTTTGCCTGTCTGGAATTGTCTCCAGCCTGAGTCTGTATTCTAACCATCCTACACTTTCACCCATGGTATGCTGGTAAATCAGCTCTCCGGAAATAAGCAAACCAGCTGACAAACGCATCCCCTCACGTATAGCATGTGCCAATTGGCGATGTTTGGTGTAAATCCTCCCATCGTGGCTGATTTCAGGTTAACAGTGTGTTGTTCCTGAAGGTAGAATTGGGAAGAGACGTGCAGAATCGGCTCTCACGCATTGGTAGGAGCCAGCTTCAGCACCACATTCAGTGCTTCATGCACAGCAAAACTGAGAGGAAGGTACGGAATTTCACACGCACTCTCTCCTGCGATCAACATCCCCCACCAGAGTGGTGCATTTGTCCCAGTCCACGAACCTGCAAGGCAGGCAGATCATCACCACCCCCCAAAGTCCATAGTTTACATCAGGGCTCCCTCTTGGTAGTGTACGTTCTTTGAGTTTGGGCCCATATGTAACGACATGTATTCACCGTTGTAGTTTCATACAAAATAGTGTCACTGCCCTAAAATTCCCCTGTGTTCCACCATTCATTCCTCTTCCCTGGCTGCGACTGATCTTGTTACTATCTCCGTAGTTTTGTCCTTTCCAGAAGGTCACGCAGTCTGTGTCTTGTCTTTTCATCCTCTTGATAGTGTCTGTCACAGTGCAGGGATTTTTCATTTCAATTAGTTCCCGCTTGTCAATTCTTTCATGGATGCTACTTCCAGTGTCACACCTAAAAAGCCACTGCCAAACCCAATGTCATCTAGATTTTCTTCTATGTTATCTTCTAGAAGTTCTACAGCTTCCCATTGGACATTTAGACCTGTGATCCGTTCTAGTTGGTATTTGCGACAGCTGTCAGGCCTGGGTCTAAGATTCATTTCTTTGCCTGTGGGTGTCCAGTTGTTCCAGATGTTGAAAGACTGTCTTTTCTCTATTGTATCGCTATTGCTCCTTAGACTGTATTTAGTGGCTCTGCCCTGTTCCACTTCGCTGTTATTGTTTTCTCCTTCCAAAAAGCACGTCATTCTTTCTCATCCACTGCTTCCTCTTCCTAGAACACCTTTCCTCTCCATCATCACAAATCTCCAACATCCAGATGGGGTGGAAGGCCCCTGAATTTTTTCACCAAATAGCAGCCTGAGCACGTGGAATTATAATCATCGGCTTTGTGTCTGCATCTCCCCGGTAGAGGTAGCCACCATGAGAGCCTCTACCTCTGCCTGTCCTTGTATCACACACATCTCCTCGCTGTGGGAGGAAGGTGTCGTGCGCTCCCCTGGCGGAGGTGGGCCAGGGCGAGGCCACACGCAGTTGATAAGCCTCGCTCTCCTCCGTGGCGGTGACGGTTTTACTCCTCGCGTGCAACGCGGCCGTGGCACTGCGCTCCTCCAGGAGGCGCCCTGAGCCGGACACAAACACAGGAGGACACGCGGGCGGGGCCGCAGCCCTGTCCTCCGCTAAGGAATTAGAAAGTGGGGTCAGCGTCCCCAAGGAAAGGGGGTAGCCACGCCACATTAAAAAGCAATAAACCCGCAACCTTTCCCGGGCGGCCGAATACAAGAAAACATCCCATTTGCCGTCAAACACGGAATTTAAAATTACAGGCTTCATTAACTCAGCATTTTGCTTATTTAAAGCCATACTGTAATGAGGCCATTTCTTCAAAGCGAGCGTCCCACGCTGTCTTCGCTCCCAGATCGAAACCAGGACACGCGGGAGGGGGGTTCCTGCCGGCAGATGCAAGAGCCGCTGGCGTCTGTGTCTGCACTGGCCTGTGCGTGGCCAGGGGAGCTGGCGGGCGGTCTACCGTGCTCTTTGCTGGTCGAACCTTTGGGGTTTTCCGGCTGTTTTTCCCCGGGTGCCATTTGGGCTGCTTCCTGGCTCACAGAGCTCCCCAAATTATGCCAGCTGATGGGGTATGCATTATACAGCCTTCAAGGGCTGCTAAGTCGAGGCAAGGCTGGCCAAGGATCCTTGGGAGCGTTGGCAGGAGGATTCCTGAGAAACGGAAAAAGTCACCCCCGGGGATGAATGGAATCACCCCATTCTACCTCTGGGCGAACGGAGGCTCAGGTGACAAGTGGAGAGAGAGAGTAGTTGAGGCCAGGTCTCTGCCTCCAGCGCCTGCTCTCTCCCGGTGATGGCCGCTGCTCGGAGTGAGGCGGGAGATTCACTCTGTTACCCCCACAGCTCGGGGAGCTGCAGAGTGCGTACGAGGGGGCCAAGAAGACGGCGCACCAGCTGAAGAGGAAGTGCCACCGGCTGACCTGCGACCTGGAGGACACCCGCTTCCTGCTGGAGAACCAGCAGAGCCGAAACCACGAGCTGGAGAAGAAGCAGAACAAGTGAGTCGCGCTCCTCCTCCTCCTCATCCCCTGGACACCAGGGGGCAGCGTGGGTGCTGGAATCTTTGGGGGCTCAGGCTTCTGCTAAAACCCCCTCACTTCTTTCTTTTCAAAGATATATTTTTATTGGTTTCAGAGTGGAAGAGAGGGAGAGATAGAAACATCAATGATGAGAGAGATTCATTGATCGGCTGCCTCCTACAGATCCCACACTGGGGATCAAGCCCGCAACCCAGGCCTATGCCTTCACCGGGAATCAAACTGGGACCTCCTGGTTCATAGGTCGACACTCAGCCACTGAGCCACACCAGCTGGGGGTGGCCCTCTCACTCTGTCAGGGCTCCTCACTCATGGTGACTTAACTCCCTTGTTCTGGCTAAATTTTCCTCCCCTGTCCTCACACCTTATTCCTGTGAGGTTCTCTCAAGAATCCAGCAAAAATGATTCTTTTCTGTTACCCAGCCTCCGTTCTGTCACCAATTGACCATGACCTTGGAGAACTTCCTTGGCCTCTCTGGACCTCAACATCCCCATTTATTAAGGAAAGAGTTGGCTATGGAGGATGAATACAGCTCAATCTGTATTAAAGTCCCAGCAATGCTCTTTCCAAGTTGTGTGACCTGGGACAAGTCATTCAGCCTTTCTCAGTCGCAGATAAAATCCTCAGGTTGGGGGTGAGAGTGTCCGTGGCCAAGACTAAATGATGGCTGGTATATCCAGCCGGACTAAATTCTGGTTCCCGTCAATCCCTGTTATTGAACATGGCGGGGACAAGAATCAGGAAGAGACCAAAACATGGAGTCCCTGCCGTTCTCATTTAGGGTTTAGATGCTCAGATCATGATAATGTTTCTGGCAGGGACTGGACCTTGTGCGCCAGCAAGTCGCCCGTCTGGAAGCTGCACACTGGTTCCCATGGGGACGCAGTCACAGCTGGCCAATGGCAGACGCTGGACTGGCCCAGGTCCACACTCAGTCTCCCTAGCGCAGGACCTCTGCACCTGCGATGCTTCAGGCCCTGGATCCCTGGCTGTGTTTTGTGTTTCACTCACTTGGTGAGGGGAGAGGGGTGCAGGGGTCCCATTTTGAGCCAGGCAAGCCCTCCCGGAGATGTCGCAGGAGGCAAATGGAGGAAACATGGCCTCCGTTAGAGGGTCCAGGATGAAAAGACGCAGAAGTGTTCCCTGGGTGAGATGCCAGGAGGTGGTTTTGATCTTTTCCCAGACTTGCCGAGCTGAATTATTTTTGCACGGAGTGGCAGAGCGTTTGAATGTGATCTGCATTAAACGTTGTTTTCTCTTCTTTATCCTTCAGAGTTTTCTGAGCTGGCCTCTTAATCTGAGAAATAAAGATCTTTTTGACATTGTTAGCATGCCCCTCTTCCCCCCCAAAAAATGAGGGAGGTTTATTCTCTTCCTATTGATGTGTTTCTTTTCCCATCTTCTTACGGGTGCTCTGGTTCCACCCTGCCCTTACAGAGGGGGAAATGGCTTAGTTGGTGACTTCCTGGGTGGGCCTTGTCGGATGGCACCTCCTCTCTGGGCTAGAGAGTCACTGACGGGCTGAGGACGCCTTGGTCAGCCAAGCAGGCCACCCGGTGCTAAGAATGGCCTCACCAGCGCCCACCTATAAACCGAGAGCCTAGACCCCGTCGTCCCCCAGGTTCCGCCAGCTCTCATGATCTCGGTCCTCCCCTGTGGGTTCTGCTCCAGTTCTGAGAGGCCTGGGGGGAGGGGCTCCACTCTGATGGGAGAGGGGCTTTGCCAGAAAACTCCATCTCTCTGCCCTTTTCCTCACCCTCTTGGGCAGAATCCCTTGTTTCGGGTACTCGGGAATCTCCCCATGATGCCCCTGCCCCGTAAGGTACCCATTCCTCCATACTCACGCTTTCTCCTCTCAAGACTTAAGTCTCTCCTTTCATGCCTTCCACTCTGCTCCCATCTCTTGGCAGAAGTTCATTTACACTTTGATGCTAATTGCAAATAACAGCCTTTCTCTGTCTAGGCGGCTTTGCGTTTTAGCAGGAAGCCATTGAGCGCAATGAGATTCCCATCTCATGGTGAGGGAGAGGAGAGATCTAGCAGTTAGCAACACCTCCTCATCTCCCTCGGAATGTCAACAAATTGTAGATGCAGCTGCTTCCTTCGTTTGCCGGGCCCAGGATGGAGGGATGTCTCCGAACTGGGAGAATTTCCTGTCCTGACATTGGCTTCTTGAGTTCAGAGCGATCCAGAATGGTTCCATCTGAGGGGGTGGCTTTTTGTTGCCATGGTTACCCCCCGGGTCACAAAGCTCAGTTTCGAGGGCTGACGGAACTCCCAGGCTGCTTCCTTGGGGTAAGGCCTGTGCTGGGCTCCCTATCTCCCACGCTCACCAGGGGCTGGAGCCCCCTCTTCCTAGTGGGGTGAAGGGTGTGTGCAAATCCACCTGGCCTCAGTCGGTGGGCCGGTGTGTTCCAGAAGTTAGGGTCTGTAGGAGCCACGCTTTGGCCTGAGGTGGCCTGTTAAGTCAAGGACTCTTTTGAAACAGCGGGCACTGCCCGGCTCCTCTGTCTTCCCACACCTGTCCCGGGGCAGGGACAGGAGGGTGCAGGTGGTCCTAAAGACAGCCGAGAACCTGGGCTCGAGCTCGCGTCCACCACTTGGGAAATTCGGGCCAACAAATGATGTGCCTGTCTCCTGGAGGATGGGCGGAAGAACACGTTTCTTACTAAACTGGTATAAGGACAACGTGGACCTCACCCCAGACCCTGGCACTTGGCCTTGAGTCATCATCCTCATCACAATGCTTCCTTCCATTCAGAGGCAGCCAATAGCGCTTCTCGAATGATGTCATCAACAGCCAATCAGAAAGCTCCTGGCAGTTCCACTACGAGGGCTCCCTCCTGTGAGCCCTGATTGACTTTCTCAGGAGTCTGACTCTCAGGATGACCATCGCGCATTAAGGGACATCGGATGACCTTGTAACAGGGAGACCTCTTTACCAAGACCCAAGCCCCATGTCCAGTTTGGCCCTTCCGGTCACCCCGAGTTCCCTGGAAAAGCGGGCTTTTCTCTATGGCCCAGGGGCTCAAGACCAAGGTCCTGGCTTACCCGGCAGAGCATCTCTCTGGTTTCCGCACCTGGGATAGGCATTGAAGGCCGAGACAACCACATGGGATGATGTCCAAGCCAGGAAGTACTTCTCCTCCAGGGGTCACCCTGCTGGAGAGGCAGGTGGGCCCCAAAGCAGCCATTTCCTCAGTCCTGGACGGGCCTAACTAATGCTGTTCTAGTCTCTGTGTTATCTGCTGGGGAAACAAGTGAACACGCCGAATGCATAAATGCCCAGCATTTTTCCAGTAAACTACCTGCCTGATGGGGTTGTAAGCGCATAAGCCCCGCAGCCTCATGGGAAATAGGGAAAGGGGGTACCCATTGTTTGGTGGCTATCTCCAGTCAGCCGCTCGCCGGTCCGTGCTCCTGAGGCAGCAGACCTGGGCTTGCTGGTGGTAGAGGTTCTTGGAATGCATTGGCAAACCAGATGGGTCATGGTTTTGCATATATTTTTTTATTTTTATTCTCTGTGTGCAGGTTCATTCTAATTTTCATCTATACATTTTTCAGTCCCGTTTTAAATAAGCATTCAATCTTTTTGAAAATTGTATACAAACTCCAAAAGCTGCTCTCTGATATTCCAGATTCTTCCGACCCCACATCCACACCCTTACAGGGAGGCGTTAAGCAAACCCCACCATTTTCTTGTCTCTCTCTCCCCACCCCCCTGCTTCTCTTTCTCCCCCTCCCCACCTCCTCCTTCTCTCTCTTGGCAAGCTGGCTGCTCCCCCCATCCCTCCCCGGCCCCAGATGCCCCGCCTCGCTCCTCACCTGTGGCTTCCGCTCCAGCGGAGCCGTGACACGCGTTCTGCTTGGACAGGTTTGACATGCAGCTCGCGCAGGCCCTGGGTGAGTCTGTGTTCGAGAAGGGACTCCGTGAGAAAGTGGCCCAGGAGAACACCAGCGTCCGGTGGGAGCTGGGCCAGCTCCAGCAGCAGCTGAAGGTAAGGGAGCGGGGCACGGCGCCCCCTCGGCTCTCCATGTCCGGGTCTCAGGAGACCCCAGCGTGGACCTGCTCGAACCGGCGACGGGGAGGGAGCGCTGTGTGGGCGGCCCGGCCTGCCGGCCCGCTGGAGTCATGCCCTCCCTCCGGGGCCTCAGTAAAAGCAACAGCAGACGGCAGGGAGGTAGTCGGACCTCCCTGGCTTCAAGCACTGAATGTGCTCTGGTCTCCTGCCTGGTTCTCGGCGTGGAAGGAGTTAGCGGTGACCCGTCCAGAGGCAGGGCCCTGTCCCGTGCAGGCTCCAAACAAAGGGGCTTTGTTACATATGACACAGGCCCTTTACTCAGCTGCTCCTCACCCTGCTGTGGCTCCCCACTACCCCGGGAAGAATCTCTGAACCCCTCAGCTGATCTAGCCCACCGTTCTTAGACCCGTAGGTGACTTTCTAACCCGGAAAGTCACTTGTGGACACCCTGCCTTCCGGCTCCATCTCTGTGTTGGCCTCAGCAGGTGCACAGCTCCCTTGAGGTGCCTGGAGGTCTAACTCTAGGGACAATGACTTGCTCTCCTGCCTCCACCTGCCTTTGCTGCTCCAGAGAGCAGCCTGGGTGTCCGGCAGAGGGCGCTGTGCGGGGCTGCAAGGTGGGTGGGGGAAGGCATGCACTGAAAAGTGGGAAGCACCCTTCCAGCAAGCGTTAGGGGTGACCCCGTAGGGGGCCGTGGACACGAGACTCCAGCCTCCGTCCCCGGTGTCTCCGCAGCAAAAGGAGCAGGAGACCTCGAAGCTGAAGCAGGAGGTGGAGATGCTGCAGGCCCAAAAGCGGGAGCTGCTGACGCCGCCCTCCCGGGGGGAGAACAGCGTGGCCGGCCTGAAGGACAAGCTCTGGAAGCTGGAATCCAGCGCCCTGGAGCAGCAGCAGGTCCGGAGCCAGCAGGAAAACACCATCCAGCAGCTGGAGCAGGTAGGAAAGCTGCCCCTGGCCGACTCCGAGGCCCAGGGGTGTTACTAAAATACAACATGGCCACCTCTCTCAGCCGCTCCCCTCCTTCTGTGGCTCCCTGTGACCCCAGAGAACCTCTAAAGCTGCAGGTCTGACACTCAGACCCTCGTGACCAGGCACACTGCTACCTTACAGCCTCACCTCCGCACCACGTTCACTTCCCATCTCTTTAGCGCAGTGGTTCTCAACCTTCCTAAGGCCGTGACCCTTGCATACAGTTCCTCATGTGGTGGTGACCCCAACCATGAAATTTTGCTACTGTGATGCATCATGATGTAAATATCTGCATTTTCCGATGGTCTTAGGCGACCCCTGTGAAAGGGTCGTTTGACCCCCAAAGAGGTTGCGACCCACAGGTTGAGAACCGCTGCTTTAGCGGGTTTGTCCTTCAGGGCACCTGCTATTGATAGCAGGTGTTGTTTAAAACGTGCCCTGTTCTTCCCATTAGGGAAGACCTGAGTTTCGGGAAGGCCTGGGTTTTTGTTGACCTCACTTATCAGGCCATCCACAGAGCCGAGAATGAGGCCAGGTGCAGAGCTGGTGCTGACGTAATATCTGACATTAATTGAGCACCGTCTGTGTACCTGACTCCGCCCAAAGCTCTCCCCAGGAATCATCTCATGAATCTTCACAAGAGCCTTCTCTGGTCAGAGACTAATTGCCCCCACTTTACAGATGTGGAGGCTGAGGCCAGGAGGTGCGGAGAAGGGGGCAGGGGTGAGTTTGGAGCCAGTGCCTCGCGTACTTACTCTGTGCACAGCGCTGTGAACGCTGTCGAGGAAGATGGGAGCGCTAGCCTTCAGGAAATGCAAACTAGCTCAGGGGAATAAGGCAGGCATATAAAATGCTCTGGTACCAGCACACTCAATGAAGTATCAAATGAATATTTTATTTGTCTGCTTGTTTGTTTATATGCCTACCTCGTCCCATAAGGAATTTGAGGCAGCTTCTACGATGCATGCATAACCAAAGAGAAAAAATATAACTCCAATAATTTGAAGCAGAAAAATACACATGAAAGTGGACACTAAAGAGGGGCTGGGGACCGGGTGCTAATATGCAGATATGCAAAACATGCGATCTCACCCACTTACTGGTCTGAGCTCAGAAATTCCTGGTGGCCAGAGAGTGAAAGGAAACCTGCGTGGCGTGCCTTTTGTTATCCCTGTGATAGAAACACAGCGGTTTCTCAGGCGGAGAAGGCTTTTCCTGATGCTTAGCTCTGCAGAAATTTCTCACGTGGGAGCTCATAAGGGGTAATTATTTTGAAGAGATTTTAAGGCTGGGAACTCTTTCTCAAGAAAATCTGAGCAGGCGGCATAAATATGGAAAGCAGGGGACTCTGAGCAGCTCTGAGGAAGTCTGGACGGAGGAGTCGGAGGGAGGAGGGGGAGGGGCTGCAAGATGGAGGTGGCACGTGTAGGGGGAGCCCTGGGGTCCCTGCCCTGGCTTCTCATTGACCTCCATTCCATCAGGATGGGTCCTGCTGAGTCCTGAGACCGAGGGGTGGGAGAGGCGGGGAGAGAGTCTGGAGCAGTTCAGAAAACAGCTACGTTGTGCCACGCACCTCGTGGTTGCTAAGGATGCGGCTGTGAACAACCCAGACGTGGTCTCTGCCCTTCCGAAGGTTGCTGCGTGTTGTGGGAAAGTGTAACGTGCAGATCTGGTCTCAGGGGCCGGGTTGGGGAAACAGTCAGGGAAGACTTCCTGCAGGAAGTGACATTCACCAAAGCTAAAGGGTGAATCCGAGTTGGCCGCCGACCAACGGGGGTTCCAGGCAGGAGGGACGGACTGTGTGAAGGCCCAGAGGCAGGGCAGACAGGTGGCATTGAAGGAGCTGCAATGTCATCCCATCTGGATGGAGTCCTCAAGGCAGCTCACTGTCTGGATGGCCTCAGGCAAGCTCCCCATCCTCTCGCATCACTCTCCTCAGCTGGGCAATGAAATCGGAGCCTTGTCCATCCCCTAGCTCCCCTCCCACCCCATGAATCCATGAGGGTTTGTGCAGGAGGGGGATACCTGTGTAGGACAGTAAGGGGCATGGAGGATGTTGCAGCATCACATAGCGAGCGACCCAGAGCGGAGCGTAAATCAAACCCTTCGGAAAATTACGTTACTCGAAGTTACCACCAGGGGACCACTCCGTGCTGGAAAGCAGAAACGTAGTGTAGACGTAAGGCCACCTCAGAGCCCCTAAAGTTAGTGCCGCTTCCTAATTGTCCATCCCTCCTCACCGCACAGGGGAGGCGAGGCTGACTCAATACTTCCCTGCGTCTTTAGCTTCGCCCATAACTTCCTCCTGCGTTGTGCCCCGAGAGACACCCGGGAGGTATTTATTGGTTACAATATCGCACTTTTTCTAGGGGATTTTATGTGCGCGCATATACGCTTGACATAAACGGCACTACAGGTGTCAGGAGGGTCCACGAGGCTGGAAAGAAAAGTGAAGGAGAAATATTTTATTTACTTGCTCCAGCTCCTCATTCTGGATTATCTCCCCACAACCTCAGCCATTTTAAAGAAGGCGAGGAAGGAGGCTGACATCGAAAGTGAGCATCCTTTATGCCGGGAGCGGTAACAGGGACTCCGATGGGCGCTTACCCTTTTTCCTCTTCGCCCCAGTCCTGCCCCGAAGAGAACATCATCTGCGCTTTTCCAAAGACCCAGGTGGTTTTTCCTCGGCGCGACTCCCATGTTAGGGACGGTAACTGTCACCTTCTGAACGCTTGGTTTGGTGCCCGATGCCAGGACAGTGTGCTACATAATCAGAAAGACTTTCTACATCGTAACCCACATACTGAGTGCCAGGTGCTTCTTCATGGACCAATGGCATTAACGAGCCAGGTGAAGGGACAGCTGGAAAAGGACAGGTCTTGGAGCCTCTGCCCTGGACCTTCCGATTCGATAGATCTAGGGGGGAAGCTCTGAAGTTTAAGTTCAAACCGTGTTAGTTCATCCCAATGTGCCACAGCATCTGAGAGGCCAGAGCGTGGGTCGGGCCCCCAATTATCCAGATCAAGAAGAGGAACCCCTGAACTGGACCCAGGGCCTCTGCCTTCCATTTCAGGCCCTTTTATACGGTGTGGTTTCAGTGCCACGCGCGGCTCTTTGCCCGGCTGAGCAAGGCTTGGAGGGCCTCATGTATGCGATGGCTCTTCATGGGAGCACAGCTCCTGCTAGGCCAGGCTGCCAGCAAGTCCTTCCTGCTTTCAAAATGACAGGGAAAGAGAGAGCCGGGCACAGGCACTGTGCTCAGTGCTTTACACAATCGCATTCGAAGATGGTTGTTTGCCACCGAGAAGGGGAGCTGATCAGAGACGAAATGACCTGCGGTAACATCTGGGGCCAGTGATCCCCTCTCCAGGGATTCAGCTCCTTCTAAATAACCTTCCATCCTACTGTTCGCTCATCACCTGTCCTCCCACCCAAAGAGCCAGCACCGATGGCTGTCCCGAGGATGGTGGCAATGTTTGGTCTTAGCAGTGTTGAGAGGGATTCTGAAGGCTCCATCTGCACTCAGCAAAAGAGAATATGAGGCATCACCAATCGGTGATGTCTGTTATGACCACATAGAGCAGCAGTTCTCAACCTGTGGGTCGCGACCCCATCATAGGGGTCACCTAAGACCATCAGAAAACACAGATATTTACATTACGATTCACAACAGTAGCGACATTACTGTTAGGAAATAGAAAAGAAAATAATTTTATGGTTGGGGGTCACCACCACATGAGGAATGGTATTAAAGGGTCCCCACATTAGGAAGGTTGAGAACCACTGACATAGAGGGATAGAGGCAGCATTTGGGTTACTGACTATGACTTTACTTTCCTGGGTGCCTGGGGGCTCAGTCGACTCTGGTCCATGCCCACTAAAAAGGAAAAATGCTGAGGATGGCATGGTGAGCCCGGGGAGTGGGTGAGGGCCGCCCTCATGTGCTGTCCTTGCTGCCCGCCAGCTGCGCCAGCGGCTGGAGCTAGAGATCGAGCGCATGAAGCAGATGCACCAGAAGGACCGGGAGGACCAGGAGGAGGAGCTGGAGGATGTCCGCCAGTCCTGCCAGAAGCGGGTACGTAAGCAGCTGTGCCCTTGGGACGCCCTCTTCCCGAGAGCGAGGAGGTTGCAGGGCCCAGGGAAGGACTCCCGGGGCAGCCACCTGAGACCTTGGCTCCCTGGATGCTTGCAAGGGTGCTGGGGCCGAAGTACCTATCTTAAATATGACCCAGAAACTTCCAGAAGCCCCTGGAACTATCCAATATAATCACCCCAAGACGTCTGCCAAGACCCCAGGGTGCCCTGTGACTGATGGGTAAGGACTTAGGTGTTTCAGGAAGAGCGCCTGACTGCTTCCCTGGCAGCTGACATAGTTTCTCCCATTTACCCAGCTCTCTGCAGACATTTCAAACAGTGCAGGAGAAAGC
>PVJN01016860.1:0-41610 GCA_004026805.1 Lasiurus borealis | reverse complement strand
CCCCACCCCCACCCCCCAGGAATCATCCTTTCTGAAGGAGGAACCAGGAGCTGCCCAAGGTCACACCCCGAGCCTCCCCTGTCTCCCCGGCCGGGTTCTGGGTCTACCTGCTGGTGGCCCCCCTCCAGTGCCACTGGAAGAAGAGGCTGTGGGATGGGCAGCCACTGTGTCCTGCTGGTTTGTGCAGAGCCTCTCCCCTCGCCGCCCCCCGAACCCCAAGTCGCACCACTTTATGTGAACAGGGCCCCTGGGGATGCCCGAGTTCTGAGAAGCCTGGGTGGCAGGTGAACCGAGCCCGCCAGGGGCTGGTGGCACAACCGGGACCACTGAGGGCTGGGGCGTGAGCAGAGGCGGGGAGGGGTGGTGGGAAGTGGCCGGGCCGACCTCACTGTCACAGAAGGGCACACGCAGGACCATCCACGGGCCTGTGGCCGGGGCAGTTGCTCGAAAGAACCCACGCTCAACTTCATCTCCGCGGCCGACGACTTGGAAGGACTAATGGTTTTGGGGGGCCCGGCGCTTGCGTTTTGCGCTGGGCCCCGCGGATTGCGCGCCAGGTCTGAGCGTGTGTCTGTTGCCCCTGCTCTTCAGTAAACGAGTATGTGTTTACTGATCTCAGAGGGAGGGAGGGAGAGCGAGAGAAACATCGACGAGAGAAGCATCTGTCGGCTGCCTCTTGCACACCCCCCCGCTGGGGACAGAGCCTGAAACCGGGCCTGTGCCCTGGCCGGGAATCAGCCTGTGAGCTCCTGGTTCCTGGGCTGACGCTCAACCACAGAGCCACACCGGCCTGCCTCTTGTCTTACTTCCTCCTCCTCCTCCTCCTCCTCCTCCTCCTCCTCCTCCTTCTCCTCCTCCTCCTCCAGGCATGACAGGGTCCTAGGGCCTTGGTTGACAGTCTGCACCTGCCACTCCCCAGGTGAGCCGTCTGGGACACGCTCGCTGGCTCCCCGTTTCCCTGTCCGTGGGATGGGGACCGTATCAGCCCCTCCTTCAGAGACAGCAGCGAGGGCAAAGACCCATGTCTGTCAGATGCACGACAGTATCCATCCCCATCCTGCCCTTCTCCCGTAGCTCTCGGCTTTCTCCCAGATCTCTGCCATCTCTGCCTCCAGCCACGCCGCCGGCAGAGGACAGACAGCCCGGTGAGGACCGAGGACACAGCCGAGGGGAGGGGAGGAGGCAGGGAGAAGACGCGAGGGAAACCTGTTCCTGAAGCGAAAGGGAGAACTGGGCGCGGAGCCTGGGCCTCGGAGGGAGGCATGGCCGGCGGCCAGTTGTCAATTAAAGGTCAGACCTCTCCTCGGCGGTGGAGGGCAAGTGGCGGCTTGGACCCTCCCCCTCTCCCGCCTCTGCCTGCCCCCACCCCCCACCCCCCTGCCAGACGGGAGAAGCCATTTGCAGCCCGGCTCAGCGTTGCCCTGATAATGGGGTAGGATGCACCTCTGGCCCCGTAATGGGACGCCCCAGGGACCACATCCCAAATGGCTGAGTGTACACAGAGATTCTGTGGGACCATTTCATGACGGGGGGCAGAGGATCCCACATGCAGCCCCAGGTACCCGCGGCCCGGTGGTCCTGAGGGGGCCCCAGGAGCTGTGGCTGGGGTCCCGGGGACCCCTGGAGGGGAGAGGTGCCGGGTGCAGGAGAAGCGAGAGATCCCCTCCACCTTCCAGAAACGGCAGGCGGTTCTGTCCCTGGGGCAGGGGGAGGGAGGAGGGGAGTGGGGGGGCCAGGCTGGGCTCCCTCTGGTCCGGAGGCTGGTGGGCAGCCCGAGGGAGGGACCAGGTTCAAGAGCGGGCACCGGTGATGGAGACCGACTTCGGTGGTCAGAGGGGCTCGGGTTTGAGTCCTGGCTCTGTCTCTCTCCGTGGGTGGCCGTGGGCAGATGTCATGGGTGCTCCTAAGGATGCACTCAAGGCTGCCGGTGTCATCGTCCTGGCTCCAGAGGAGAAGAGGGCACAGCAATGTCCGTTCACTTCTCCGAGGTCACACAGCACAGGAGTGCGGACGCAGGGACCGAACCCAAGGAGTCTGGTTCCCTGGGTCCAGCGCTTAGCTGCCGTCTGACCGGGCTGACAGGACGGGCACCGAAGTCCTAACCCCCTAGGCCAGCGGTCGGCAAACTCGTGAGTCCATAGAGCCGAGTACCAACAGGACAACGACTGACATTTCTTCTGAGAGCCACATTTTTTAAACGTAAACTTCTTCTAACGCAGTGGTTCTCAACCTTCCTGAGGCCGAGACCCTTACATACAGTTCCTCATGGGGTGGTGACCCCCAACCATGAAATGTTGCTACTGTTATGCATCGTGATGTCAATATCTGCATTTTCCGATGGTCTTGGGCGACCCCTGTGAAAGGGTCGTTCGACCCCCAAAGGGGTCGAGACCCACAGGTTGAGAACCACTGCCTGGGATGAACCTGTAACCCAGGTGTGTGCCCGACTGGGAATCGAACAGAAGTCTTTTAGTGCTCGGATGAGGCTCAGCTGGCAGAGATGCTTCTAACCACACCGCCAGGCTGTGCACTGAGAAGGTCCCGGCCCTGGAAGTCTGGGGAGAGACGCTGGAGGGTCCGGTGCCGGGGTTTGTGGGAAGAATTTCCGCCCCACGTGGAGGTGGAGTGCGCAGCCCTCTTCCCATTGGACGGTGTTCGGAGGCACGTGGGGCCGCCCGCTGGTCAGCGGTGGAGGCAGGCCCAGGCCCGGGTCCCAACAGGACCGGGATGAGGTCTTCCCGGGAGGATTTTCCTCCCAGTGCTGACCTCGGGAGTTCCTGCGAGACTGCGCCTGCCCCTCCCCGGCCGGTCCCCGGTGGAGGCCGGTGTCTGGGTGCCTTTAGCCCCGAGGGAATCGAGGGACTTGGATTCCCGGGCCTGGTTGACCGGTACCCAGGGAGCCTCCCCCACAGCCTGGTCACGTGAGTACCGCCTTCCTGCCCCGCTCCAGGCTCTGTGTGTGCGCACTCTGGTACCCGCCCAGTAGGTGGCACCGAGCTGCTCGGCCCCTGGGCCTGTGGAGGCCACACCTGTGCCCACACTGCAGAAGGTGGCCCTTGAGGGTGGTCAGGGACTCGGGCCTGCTCTCGGGGCAGCCTCAGTTGGGGGGCGGTGACTGAGGAGAGGGAGTCAGGAGGAGACTTGGGGCTCCAGCTCAAGGTCAGGGCCTTCTCATTGGCCAGGAAGCTTCTCCTTTCTCCCCCAGAGCTGGGGACCAGCCAGGCCCTCGGCCACACTGCCTGCCTCTAGGCTGCTCCCTATGAGTCTCCTGGGATTTCGGGCTCTGCTTCCCAAACCGGCAATACC
Organism: Lasiurus borealis; assembly: GCA_004026805.1. Taxonomy (NCBI): domain Eukaryota; kingdom Metazoa; phylum Chordata; class Mammalia; order Chiroptera; family Vespertilionidae; genus Lasiurus; species Lasiurus borealis. The sequence continues at coordinate 38,304 of PVJN01016860.1, read as the reverse complement.
TGGCTTGGGGAGATGGGGTGGCCGGCCAGCAGGGTCCCTTCCTTTCTCCGTCCACTCTCAGCTGGGGGACCTCATTCTCTCCCACAGCCTCAAACACCTCCCAGGCGGTGAGAGCCGGGGTTCCAGCCCACACCCTCCTCTCAGCTCCGCTCACTCACTCACTCACTCACTCAGCAAACACATTATTGAGCCTTTTCTCCGTTCCAGAGCCCGCTCCCCATGCTAGGGGTACCATACTGACCCACCTAGCCAACCCCTCCCCTCCCTCTCTCCGTGCCCCTCTACCTCCCCTCCCCTCATCTCTCCCCTGACCCTGGGCTTTGATTCCCCGCCTCTGCCCCTGTCCTCCTCTCTCCAGGGCTGACCACCACCCTTCCCAAGGCCCAGCCAGAAACTGGGTGTCATCGTTAAGTCCGCCCCCGCTCTCATTCCCTAACTCACTCGCCACGCCTTAGGTGTGTTTTTTTTTAAGTGTCCTCATGGAAGTTCCACTGGGAGACCTGGAGTTCTTTTTATTTTATTGTTTTAATATATTTTATTGATTTTTCACAGAGAGGAAGGGAGAGGGATAGAGAGCCAGAAACATCGATGAGAGAGAGACATCAATCAGCTGCATCCTGCACGCCCCCCAACTGGGGATGTGCCCACCATCAGGATACATGCCCTTGACCGGAATCAAACCCGGGACCCTTCAGTCCGCAGGCTGACGCTCTATCCACTGAGCCACACTGGTTTCGGCGAGCCTGAGGTCTTTACCCAGTGCCTGTACCGGTGTCCTGGGGCCCCCCTATACCCCCTGTGAGCAAGACCAACAGGCTGGCTGCCCTCACAGGAGCTTACAGCCTAACGGGGCCAACCGGCCAGAAGATCAGGGGATAAAATCCAGCCACAGGCCGTCCCCTTAGCGAGCTCGGCCTGCCCGGCTTGGAAGTGGCCACAGAGCCTCCATCTCCTGTCCTAACTCCCACCCGGCAGCGGGGCTGCATCCTGGCCTCTCACCTGGTGCCCCGGCTCCCACCTGCCCTCACATCACCCCGCTCCACCCAGCAGCCAGCGAGGGCTCCCTAAAACAGGAGGCGGGTCCTGCCACCCCTGCTGAACCCTCAGTGGCCAGACTCCCCCTGCCCCCTCCCTCCGCCCTGAGTCATTTTTAGCCTTTTCCTCACGGTCTCCTCCACCTTTAGGGTCTGCACTCACGGATCTCTCATGCAGACCCCCAAACCCCAGCTACCCCCCCTCCGGACTCCTTCACCTGGCTCACCTTCCCCGGGGTGCTCAGACCCCAGTCAGGGCGCGCTGTGCACTGCCCGCCTTCCCGGCAGCCCCTGGGCCTAGCCCCGTGCTCGGGCCCCATCCATCTTTTATGAATGAGTGGCGGCGGGTGGAGTGGCCCTGCTCTCCCCCGTCCTCCCCCCAACCTGGCTCTGCACCTCACTTCTGGGGCTGGCCTTCCTGGGAGCCCTTGGGGGAACAGCCTGAAAGCTCTTCTCTTTACATTATTCATTTCCTGCCGGAGAAACTGTCGGAACAATGAGGAGGGTGGGGGGACTGGGAGGGGGAGGAGGGAGGAGGGGAGGGGAGAGGAGAGTTTCCGAGGCGAATCCGTTCTCTTCCTTTGGAACTCGGCGTCCGTCCCCGGTGGTTCGGGGGTAGCTGGAAGGTTCCCCCTCGCCCTGGCTCCCCATCAGGGCTGGCACCGTTAGGGGCTCAGGGAAATGTCCCAGGGAAGGCAGGCCGTGCTGGAAAAGGGAGAGAGGAGGAAGCGGGGGGAGGGGCCGGGAAGGAGGTGAGGGATGCACGGAAGGATGGAGGGAAGTGAGGCTGGGATGTGGGAGAGAAGGGAGGAAAACCTGGAGCCAGGACTTGCCTGGCCGGGCATGGCCCTCAAGCCACCCCCACCCTCACCCCCACCCCTTGCCCCATGCAGGCTTTCCTGAACCCAGAGCCTGCTGCTCCCGCTCAGGCCTGGGTGGGTTAGTGGCTCCTCCAGCTGCAGCCTGAGCTCGCAGCACACAGACCCTGCGGCCTCTGGGGGGTGAGGAGGCCTCTGCAGGGACCAGCGCTGAGACCCCTGAACCCCGGCACCACGCCACCCCGGACGCCCCCAGGGACCCCCTATCGCACCTCCTTCCCCTGCCTCCTGTTTAGGCCCCAGGTCTAAGGACAACGGCTTCAAATTCAGCGCCAGTGATGTAATGTTCAGAGCAAAGAGAAATGCACAAACCCGCAGCTCCATCCTCACAGCCCAGGCCCAGGCCGGGCCAGGGCCCCTCGGGAAAACGGGGGAGCCCAGGAGGCTGCTCCAGGCCCAGCCGTAGCCATGGTGCCCTCCCTGGGGCGCGGCTCCTGGGTGGCTGTGGAGAGCAGAGTTATGCTATTACCACTATCACCACCACCCCCCTCGCCCCAGAGAAGCTGCCCCAGGATCCTGAACCCTTTCCAGGCCCCTGGAGGGTCAGCCTGGTGCCAGCCTGGCACATGTTCTCAGTACCCCCGGCGACCCTGGAGTCAGAACCAGCTGCCCCAGCCTCGGCCTCAGAACACCCCTCCTGCACTCCCCTGAGGACCCCTGCTGTTTGTGCTCCTGGCAAACCCATCGGGACCTCGGCTCTCTCAGGACCCCACCGGAGGTGGCAGCCAGCTCCCCGGGGTCTGGAGACCGAATGCTGAGGACTGGGGGGCGGAGGAGGGTGGAGGTGAGAAGGTTCCAGGGTTGCCACCCGCTCTGGGCCTCCGTGTGCTGCATGGCGACACGCTGGACCCCCCTGGACGGGACTGGAGGGCTCTTCCTCTCTCTGCCTGGGGTTCTCCCTCCCCGTGCCCGAGGCTCTCACTTCCTGCTACTTGTCTCCAGGGTCCTCTTCACTCTCCGTTTTCTAGTCCCAGCCTGGGGAAGGATCTCAGGGCAGTCAGCCACACTCTAGTATAAATCAGGGCCCAGGCCTATTTTATTTCCTGGGACATGGAATTACTCGACTCCCTTTCAACACATGGGATGAGGGCTCCTTCCCTGGGAATCCATCTCCCTGGCCCTTCTCCCCGGGCGAGAGGAAGGGTCAATGAGAAGGCGGGCGGCTGGGTCTTCTGGCACCTCCACAGCCGGAGAGCTAGTACCCCACTCGGGAAACAGTAACGGCTAGTGCTGAGCGCTTCCCGAGGGCTGGGCCCTGTCCTGAGCCCCCGGTGGGCATTAGTCCTCAGAACACATCCAGGAGGTGAGGGTTCTCCTCATCACTCCCATCTTACAGATGAGGGAACTGAGGCACAGAGAGGGCCTTGACAGAGACCCAGTAGATTTCGCGCCCTGAGTTTGACTCGAAGAGGGGAAGATGGAGGTGTGGGAGGGAGAACAAGGCAGGGGGGAGGGAAAGAGCAGGCAGGGGAAGACGAGGAGGGGAGGAGGGGTAAGGAGGAGGGATCTATCTGGACCAGTGGTTCTCAACCTTCCTAAGGCCGCGCCCCTTTAAGACAGCTCCTCATGTGGTGGGGACCCCCAACCATAAAATGATTTCCATTGCTACTTCATTGCTGTCATTTTGCTCCTGTTATGAACTGTAATGTAAATATCTGATAGGCAGGATGTATTTTCATTGTTACGAACTGAACATCATTAAAGCATAGGAATTAATCACAAAAACAATATGTAATTATATATTGTCGAAATATTTATTTCTAATGACAAATAAATTAAATGTTGTCTTGAATCGTGGCATAGCATGGGCAACAGTCTTCCTATGACAACAGTAAACTACATGGCCACACTTTGCTACACCGAGGAGCGGTGTGTTGGTTCCTAAGACCATGGGAAATAGGTGTTTTCCAATAGTCTTAGGCGACCCCTGTGAAAGGGTCGTTCGACCCCCAAAGGGGTCTCGACCCACAAGTTGAGAACTGCTGATCTGTACAGTGGGGCCTAAAACGAACCGAACCAGCTGGACATAACACAGCAACCCCAACGCTCTGTTTGGGTGCCTGCAGAGCGAGCACGCGAGTGAGCAGAACCGGGGGCGCCGTTCCAGGCGGGAGCGGGTCACTCCCAGCCAGCGCTGTCTCCCTGTCTCCCAGGGCGTTATCTTGATGTAACCCTTATTTTTAACAGGCCGGTCGGGCGGCGGCTGGATTAGCCTGACGCCGCCCCACCCTTGGCCGGGGCAGCTGTGGTTACTTTGAAACCGAGACCACTCGGGTGTGTGTTGGTTCTAACTGCGGCCGCTGCTGATTCAGGGGAAGGATTCTTGATCCACTTTCCCGACAGAGACGGGAGGAATCTGAGCGGCTGGCAGACTGTCACCTCCCTTATTAGAACAAATCCCTGTTCCCGGAAGGCTCGGGGGGTGTCTCGGGGGGGCCCTGCCTCTCCCCGTCCCCTTCCCCCCTCCCCCCAGGGTTCCCAGGCCTTTTGCTGACCACCCTCGACGCCGGCAAACTTGGCCCCGGCAGGTGCCCATGCCACCTGAGGCTCTGCCATGTACTGCCTCCTCCGTCTCTGACCACCGGCGACACCCTCTTTGCTCCATACATACCCTGCTTTCCCGAAAATAAGACAGTGTCTTCTGTTAATTTTTTGCTCCCAAAGAGGCGCTAGGTCTTATTTTCAGGGGATGTCTTATTTTTCCATGAAAAAGAATAGGGTACACATTTATGGTTGAACATCCGGTGGGGAGGATGCTCGGCCCCTTTGCACACGTGTGCATCCTCCACTGGAGGGATGCTCGGCCCCTTTGCACACGCATGCACACACCACCAGGGGGATGCATGGCTCCTTTGCACATGCGTGCACCCACCACCTGGGTGGGGGGTGGCTGAAGAGCCATCCCGCAGTCTCTCCTCCCAGTGTCGCGCCCCCTCCTTTCGGCCTACAGTCGCTGCTCTGTGCGTGTCTGGCAGGACTAACTGGAAGTAAAGCAAGGCGCCTCCCCATCTTGGACAGGGATGAGGTGGAGGGTCAAAGGGGGTTTCAGAAAATTCTTGATTCTTTGCACTCAGTGTGCCTGTCTCGGTGCCACTTGCCTGCCCTCGTTTGACCCGCCTCTGGCAGCAGCGAGACACCAGCCTGTCAGGCCCTGCCCTGCCCTCAAGCACCCGGCGCTTCTCGGAAGCGAAGGGACCGGGAAACCGAAGCCGGCTCTCCTCTCCCCGGATGGCGGGCTCCACGCCGTCCAAGCACGGGCTCCTCCCGGCCTCGCTTGGCCGGCGGCTGAGGTCCCGCCAAGCCCAGAGTTCTCTTCCCCTGAGCTCACCTCCCGCCCGGCTGCCAGGGTGTCAGCTACCGCCCCTCCCACCCCTTCCCTACGCCTCGTCTTCGAGCCGCCTTGACCTCAGAGGCCGCCTCGCCCCCGAGTTTTCTCCACCTGCCGCTGGGCATCCATCGCCTGGGTAACCCGATGCCCGAGAAATTATTTTTAGCTGCCCGCCCTGACGCCAGCCTCGTCCCCATTCACAATGATGGCGAGAGGGTAGGAGCCGGGCAGGTCTGGCCAGCCACAGGACCCGCCACCCCGCTCCTTGGGGTGGGGGGGTCTTTCCCAGAGACCAGCCTGGCCATGCCCATCCTCTCCTGAAACCCCTTGACCTTCAGGTCCCAGCTGGTCTCTCCGGCCTCAGCCCCCGCACCCCCAAGCAGGAGTGCTCCTGGGAGGCCTGCACTGAACTGCCTGGGGTCACACTCTGCCCTCGCCGCATCGGTACGAGAGCATTCGCTGGGCTAGCCCTCAGCTGGCTGCCTGGCACGCGCCCTTCCACTCGGACTCACCTGTCCTGAGCCCCCGCCAACTTTAGGTCACAGGCACCCGGGGAGCTATGTTGGGGGAAATGGTCCGAAACTTAGATAAGGCCCAGAGGACGACAGTCTGCTCCTTCCTTCGGGTCAGGGACCTGCACAAGGATTCCCTAACTCCCCAGTGAAGCATCCATCTCACCTAAAAACCGCTGTTTGAAATTTTAACCTTGCGATTGGCCTCTGTAGATCCTTGCTTGCTTAACTAATAAGGAAAAGGAGACCATTCTCACTTTAGAGAGGCCATTAAACCTTCCCTGGACAAAATGATCAGTGCTGGCACCAGGCCAGGCCTTTGGTGGAGGTCTCAAGGCCTCAGCACATTTAGGGGCCTTTTAAGAACTTGCAAAGGGGGCGGGAAACACCCCATATTTGGGAGACAAAGAAGGTAAAAACATAAGAATTGGGAAAATGTCTGCATGTTGGGGCCAAGAATTTGAGAAACATTTTCCTCTGGACCCGCGCGTAATAAATGTGACTCCATGCTCTCTGAGCATGGTTTGATTATTCTGGTTTTCTGTGACACCAGCACTGTGCTGTCGCCATATGGCTACTGAGCACTTGAGAGGTGGTACATGCCGTATGTCCCCATGACAGTATTTTGGACAGGTTGGGTTAAATAAAACATCCCATTAAAATAAGCTTTGCCTGTTCATTTTTACTTGTCACTGTGGCTTCCAGAACCATCTGGATTATACATGCGGTTCCCATTCTGTATCCACCGGACAGCCAGGGTTCGTGGTGTGACTTTGTCATTGGCTGTTATTAGGAAAGGCTCCGGTGATGAGGGTACCTGTGAACTTGTAGATTTCCATCCGGTGGAGATTCGGGCGGCTTCTGTCCGGTAGGAGAGGTCACCCCGGTTTTATTGGACGTATATCGGATTTGTCTCTTAGCTTTGACTTATGTAAAATAATGTTTATTGATTTCAGAAAGGAAGGGAGAGGGAAAGAGAGTTAGAAGCATCAATAATGAAAGAGAGCCAAAAACTGGTTTGGCTCAGTGGATAGAGCCGTGGGCCTGCGGACTGAAGGGTCCCAAGCTCGATTTCGGTCAAGGGCACGTACATTGGTTGTGGGCACATCCCCAGCAAGGGGCGTGCAGGAGGCGGCTGATCGATGTCTCTCTCTCATCGATGTTTCTAACTTTCTATCCCTCTCCCTTTCTCTCTGTGAAAAATCAATAAAATATATTTTTAAAAAATAATGAAAGAGAATCATTGATTGGCAGCCTCTTGCACGCTCAGTCCTACTGAGGATTGAGCCCACAACCTGGGCATGTGCCCTTGACTGGAATCGAACCCAGGCCCTTCAGTCCGCAGGCTGACACTCTATCCCCTGAGCCACACTGGCTAGAGCTGTCTCTTAACTTTTAAAAAAGTATTTTGATGTGCTTTTCTTTTATAGTCTAGCTCCTTAAGCATTCTCTGAGCTAGCTCTATCATCTCATTGGTTCCCCTGTTAACGAGTTCAACAAAATCTTTGTATCTATAGGAGACTCGTGCTTTTAACTTTTTGGACTTTGTGCTCTGACCGATCTCTGTCTGCCGTCCAGGCGGAGAGCAGGCGCTGAGTAGTGAGCAGACCTGTATGACACAGGGCCCCCGCCCATGTTCCCTGAATGAATGAAAAGCACTGGCGTGGCCTTGAGCCTGCCATCTCCCTGGCAGCCACGGTTTGCAGCGGGACCCTTTCTGCCAGAGGCCTGGCGGCGGGGATGTGCGAACTATAAGACCTTATCTTTAGGACCCCAAATTATCGGGGTGGTCCCCATGAAGACTCCCTGATGTGGAGGGCCTGTGATTCCCAAGAGGATGTGGGCCAAGCCAAGTCCCTTCAGTCAGCTCCAGGGATGGGCTTCCTCTCCTCAGTGTCTCCTGCCGCCCCGGGCTGCTGCTAACCTCAGCACAGCCGTGCCGAAGCAGCAGGTCTGGCCTCAGGAGCCAGACCCTCTGCACGCCCCCTCCCACCCACACACACACGCCGGAAGGTCTCTGTGTCCCGAATCCAGGTGGACAACTACAGAACCTCGTCTCTTCCCCTGGCCCTGCCAGCCGGCTCCACCGCTGGCAGGTAGAGGAGGAAATGGGTGGTGGATTCCTGGAGGGCAGAGCGCGTCATCTGTATGCCTGGCACCCGCCGAGCACTTTGCCAAGTGCACAGTGGCCCTCGGTGAATGCTAATCCACGCTCCTCCCTCTGCCCCACCCCAGCCCACAGCCTGAGGTATGGACTCCGAGGCCTGGCCGGAACACAGACCCATCAGGGTCCCCTCGGAGAGGCCGGTGCCGCTAACGAGGCAGCCAGTGCCGGGCGGTGACCTTCTCGAGGTGTCACCCGGGTCCCCTTGCCCGTGCTCCCTGCAAAAAGGAGAAACCTCGGTCGAGATTTCTGTGGAACGGTTTTCATTGTGAAATGTACAGAATGACATTTCCCCTTCGTAAGTGTGGCCGCTCCGTGGCACTGAGCACGTTCGCGTGGGTGTGGAGTCACCCCACCCTTCTCCTCCCAACTTTCATCTCGTGAAAATGAAGTATGGGGTCCCCATCCCTCCCCTCCAGGCCCCTCAGCCCGGTCCTGGCGGCCACCTGCTACTTCCTGTCTCTATGAATGGGGTGACAGTCAGTACCGCGTGTAAGTGCCGTATTTGTTCTTTTGTGCTGCTTAACATAATGTCCTCAAAACTCATCCATATTGCAGCACGCGTTAGAACTTCCTCCCTTGGGAAGGCTGAAAAATACTCCATCGTGCATACATATCCACGGGAAATATGTTCTGAGACAGCGGAAATGAAGGAAAATACCAAGCCCTGCACATGCTGTGTCTTTTCCTATACATACATATTTATTCTAGGCTTAAAGTATGCATTCGGCTCAGGAAGAGACTAACAACAGTAACTAATAATGAAACAGAACAGCCCTCGATGGTTTGGCTCAGTGGATAGAGCGTCGGCCTGTGCAGACTAAAGGGTCCCGGGTTCAATTGCAGTCCAGGGCTCATGTCCGGGTTGCAGGCTAGATGCCCAGTAGGGGGCATGCAGTAGGCAGCCAATCAATGATTCTCCCTCATCATTGACTAGAGGCCCAGTGCACAAAATTCGTGCATGGGGGTAGGGTCCCCTCAGCCAGCTTGCACCCTCTCCAATCCAGGACCCCTTGGGGGATGTCTGATTGATGGTTTAGGCCCGATCCCAGGCCTAAACCGGCAGTTGGACATCCCTCTCACAATCCTGGACTGGCTCCTAATCACTCTCCTGCCTGCCTGCCTGGTTGCCCCTTAACTGCCCCCCCTCCACCAGCCTGATCGCCCCTCACTGCCTCTCCCCTGTCAGCCTGGTTGCCCCTAACTGGCCCCCAACTGCCACCCCTAATGACCTGGTCACCCCATGCAGTGTGCTTGTTCAGTCATTTGGTCATCCCCCACTAACCCCCTTACCAGCCTGGTTGTAGGCAGCCATGTTGTGAGGGCATGATGGTCAATTTGCATATCACTTCTTTATTATATAGGATGTTTTTGTTGTTGTTTTTTAAATATATTTTATTGATTTTTTTACAGAGAGGAAGGGAGAGAGAAAGTCAGAAACATCGATGAGAGAGATACATCAATCAGCCGCCTCCTGCACGCCCCACAGTGGAGATGTGCCCGCAAGCAAGGTACACGCCCTTGACCAGAATCGAACCTGGGACCCTTCAGTCTGCAAGCTGACGCTCTATCCACTGAGCCAAATGGGTCTCAGCTATATAGGATGTTTTTATCTCTCCCTTTCCCTTCCTCTCTGAAACCAATAAAAAAATATTTTTTAAAAAAAATAATAAAACACAAGAATGATAACGATACACTGTAATAGAAGTTACGGGAATGGCATTGGGCCATTTAGGTAAAACGGGGTCACTTGAGTGCAAATACGACGGGACCTGGACGGTCCACCTGATAACCCAGATGGCTGCTGAGTGACTGATGCGGGGAGGGGGGGTGCGTGTACCACATGGGGGTGCTGGACAAAGACAGCATGCCCGTCCCGGGCGGGGATGGCACGAGCTTTCATCACGCCACTCCGAAGGCATGCCATTGAAAACTTATGAATGATTTATTCCTGGAATTTTCCACTTAATTTCGTCAGACCTCTGTTGACCGCACGGAACGGAACGGGGGAGAAGCCAGTTGGCAGAGGGACTGCTGTCCATATCTCATTGTGTCTGCGCGTTCTCCTCCGGTGGTGATGGGCACTCGGCTGCTTTCAGCCCCGGCTGTGGCTGTCGTGAATGATGGCGCGGGGATGTGCTTTGCTGGCTCTGAGCTCGGCTCTCCTTCAATCCACTCGACAACCCTGGGACGTTTCCAGGAACTCCGTGACTTGCTCAAGGTTAGAGGCGCCGAGCGGCCCTCGAGTTTGGAACTGGGGTCACCCTTGGATTCCAAAGCCACACTCTTCCTTCTGGTCGCCTGGGGGGTGGGAAATCCAGTCCCCAGCTGGAATTGTTGCTGCAAAGGATGATGGGCCAGCGCTGTTCTCTCCCAAGGTAATACAGTGGCACCTCGAGATACGAGTGCCCTAACATACGAGATTTTTGAGATACGAGCCGCTGAGCGAGCGATTTTTGCTTTGAGATACGAGCAACATTTGAGATAGGAGTCATCGCTCGGATCGGCCCGCTGCACACAACCCACCAGTTTACCGAGACTCAAGCGTCTCATAGTTTCCCACGCCTCAAGGTGACGGAACGAATTAAACTCGTATCTCGAGGTCCCACTGTACCGTTTTCCAGATGGTTCCCAGACACGGGGCCTCCTGCCCTGCCCTCCCCCTGCCCGCTCCCTCCCTCCTTCACTGGTGAAGGCCACTCCAGTCAGCTCCAGCCTGGCCTCCACCCGGAAGTCCTTCCCAGCTGCACCCTCGGGGGGAGGGTCCCTCCTCCTAGCGTCCCGGGACACCCCAGCCTCTCTTTGCTGGTGCTACTGGTTTACCCACTAACGCCCTCCTGGCTGCCACATCCTCAGGGCACACAGTTCACATGGTCCCTGCGCACCTCCCAGCACCCACTGCTCCATAGCTGTTTGAATCCGTGAATGAGTGACGCCCCCAATGAATGGCAGAATGAGTGTGACGCCCCCAATCAATGGCAGCAGGGAAGACAGGAAGACAGACAGAAAACCAGGATCCTCCCCCCTCTGCTTCGCCGCTATTTGTGGAAGGCCCGGCTGTGAGCTTCTCAGAATAATTTCTGAGCCATTTGGGGGTTGGAAACACCCCGGAAATGTGACGGAGCTACCCCTTCTGGAGAGCTGGGCCCGCATGGCTGGCCCACGAAGGAGGGAGGGAGGAGGGCCTTCCAGCGTGGTGGAGATCCCCCCTCGGGAGGACAGCCGTATCCCCAGGGGACCAATGATGTGTGATGAGGCCTCCAGCGCAGTGACTCAGTCACCGCTTCATTCACAGCCACCCCGGTTGTCACACGCCCACGAGCTCCCAGCCAGATGCCAGCACACCTGCGGGAGAAGGGGAGGGGAGCCCGCCCCTGAGAGGCTGGGTGCTCAGGCAGCAGCCGTTCTGGCTTCTCTGGGAGGAGGGAGAGGCTGAGGGGAGCAGGTGGCATTGCTGCAGCCGAGCCCCTGGATTTCTAGGGGCACTGGCCTCACCTGTAGGCTGGGCTGGGTGTAGGAAAGCCTTCACAGGCCTGTTCCTGCCCACCTCGAAAGAGGACCCGGAGAAGATGGAGGTGCCGTGATTGTGCCCACAGACTTGCAGGAAGCAGCCAGAAGCAGAGTGATGGGCCTCCTCGGGCAGTGGGTGCCCCGACCTGGCATCTCCGCTTTATGGAAAAGAAGGATTGGGCTGCATGGACCTGTTCCCATCCCACCGGCCAGCCAGCCAGCCCCGGGGACTTGGGGTGCATCCAGGAGCCCAGGCCCTTCTCTCCGTTCCCAGCCAGCCACTCAGCTGCAGGATGTGACCCCCTGAGGCTCAGGAGGGGGGTCGGGGCACCTCGGCCCCCTCCACCTGGTGCGTCATTCCTGGGACCCTCCTGTGCCTGCCTCCACCCCCTGCTCCGCGAGCCGCCTGGCAGGGACGGCCTGTTCCCCGCCGCCCAGCTTCCTGCTCCGGGAGACGCAGAATCCGTGGCAGGACGCGTGCCGGCTGACGGGAAGGAGGCTGGGGGCGGGGGAGGGCTCGCTGTCCGTCCATCCTGCCAAGGGGACTAGGAACGCACTCAGCCTGTCACTCTACCAGGAGCTCCCTGAGCAGGTAGCTGTGGAGCTGCGGACGCTTCCTGTGCTGAGCACCGTGCCTCACTGCCTGAGCACGGCCTTCGCTGGGCCTGGCCGGAGCCCCTGGGAGGCCCCCAGGGAGACCCGCTGTCTCGGGGTAGTGCAGGCCACAGGCCAGGCCGTCCACCTCCATCCCGCACCAGTCCCTGCCGTGTTCATGCATCACCTACTATGCGCTGGAGTTCTGCCCAGCTCGAGAGACCCACTGCGTAGCCAAGGAGACACCCTCTTGCACAGGCGGGATTGCCCTCACGGTCAGACATCACGCAGGCTTCAACATTCCGGAGATGCCGATGAGAGCAAAGGACAGGTGTGCTCTCTTTTTTAAAAATATATTTTATTGATTTTTCACAGAGAGGAAAGGAGAGGGATAGAGAGTTAGAAACATCGATGAGAGAGAAACATCGATCAGCCGCCTCCTGCACGCCCCACTGTGGAGATGTGCCCGCAACCAAGGCACACGCCCCCAGCCGGAATCGAACCTGGGACCTTTCAGTCCGCAAGCCGATGCTCTATCCACTGAGCCAAACCGGTCTTGGCCAGGTGTCAGGCCCAGGGTCACCCCAGGGCCTGACACGGCCAGGAGCAGAGCAGGACTCAAGCGACGTGTGTGGAGTGAGGAAACGCGCGGATGCCGGTCATCGGAGCTGGACCAGCACGTTCGCTGGAGTGTCCTGCGAGGAGTGAGGGTGTGGTGTGCTCGCTGCTGACCGGCCACCCCTACCCCCACCCACCCCCGGAGCCTCTCTGTTTCCTCTCCCAGTGGTTCTCAACCTTTTTTAATGCTGTGACCTTTTCATACAATTCCTCATGCTGTGGTGACCCCAACCATAAAATTATTTTCGTTGCTACGTCATCACTGTCATTTTGCCACTGTTAATGAATCCTAATGTAAATATCTGTGTTTTCTGATGCTCTACAGCAGCGGTTCTCAACTTGTGGGTCTCGACCCACAGGTTGAAAATTGCTAGCAAGGTCGCCTGAGACCTTCGGAAAACAGATATTTACATTACGATTCATTAACAGTAGCAAAATGACAGTGATGAAGTAGCAACGAAAATAATTTTAAGATTGGGGGTCACCACCCCATGAGGAGCTGTATTAAAAGTCACAGCGTTAAAAAAAGGTTGAGAATCGCTGCGAGCGAGGCTTCTCCCTTCCCCACCTTTTCTCCGACACCCTCCCCACGCCACACCTGCGCCCTGTGGTTTAACATGCAATGCAGCGCCCGACGCCAAGTCCCGCCAGCCCGAGCTGCGGGCGGTAACACACACACAAGCGCAGGCCATCGTCAGCCAGACTCTGCACTGGAAGATGCTCAGCCCGGCCGGCCGGAGGGCCCTCGGCAGAGCCGGCTGGGGGGGGGGGTGTATTTTTAGCTCGGAGGGTATCTGGAAAGGGACTGTGAGATGCCGCTGTCGCTAACAGACACACCGGGCAAATCAGTATTCCGCGACTGGCCTCCCCACACCAGCAGTTTCTCCTCCGTGTCTCAGAAGCAAGGGTTGCCATGGAGACGGAGTGCCCGGGCAACCGAACTTCCTGTGGAGAAAACGGCGGCCCAGGTAGCTCCCTGGGCCAATGGGAAGCCAGCAGCTCCCTGGATGGCCACGCTCCCCCCTCTCCTGGAGGCAGAGGATGGCAGGCGTCCCTGGTGTCCTCAGAGGGGTCAGCCGGGGGGGAGGGAGGGGGGAAAGGATGCTGTGTCTGGAGCTTCATCCCCGGGAGGGGTGGACCGTCTTCCTCACACCTGCCGGAGGGCTGGCTCGTTCTCTCCTCTTTCCTTGGCCCGAGGGCTTTGGCCGCGCCGGGAAGCTGCCTGGGCTGGGAGGCAGCAGGCTGTTTGGTAGCAGAAGCCAGTCCCCACAAACACCTAGAACACAGGCTCTGTGGGGGGTTTGGGGGGCCAGGCCAGCCTAGTCCTGGAGCCCCGGAATGACAGAGGCATGCTTTTCCCGTGGCCGTGTGCAGGGCTGTCTCATTTCGTCCTTTTTTAAATTTTTTAAAAAATATATTTTATTGATTTTTTACAGAGAGGAAGGGAGAGGGATAGAGTATTAGAAACATCAATGAGAGAGAGACATTGATCAGCTGCCTCCTGCACACGCCCTACTGGGGATGTGCCCACCACCAAGGTACATGCCCTTGACGGGAATGGAACCTGGGATGTTTCAGTCCGCAGGCCGATGCTCTATCCACTGAGCCAAACCGATTTCGGCTGTTTGTTTTTTTTGTTGTTTTTTGTTTGTTTGTTTTTTCTTAATTTCTTCACTTTCTTTTCACCCATCCTCGCCACCCCCTTCCCCACCCCGCACCTTCCACCCGGACAGCTGTCGGTCTGTTCTCTGTACACACGAGTCTGTTCCGGTTTTGTCAGTTCGTTCCCACACGTAAGTGAGATCATCCGGTGCGTGTCCTTCTCCGAGGGCTCCTTCCACTTAGCCTGACTCTCTCCAGGCCCCTCCCTGCTGTCGCAAAGGGTCAGCTGTCCTTCCTCTTCATGGCCTCACGGCGAGTTCTTAAGACCGTTACCAGCTCACAGAGCAGTCCCAGGCTTTCCCTAGAAAGACAAATGCTCCGTCCTGATGGCCCTCCGCTGTGAGGACAAATGCCTATCAGGTTTCTTTAATGCATGTGTTTAATCGGCCCCTTCCAGACAAATGCTTTGTCATCTCTCAGAAAAACACAGACTCGTGCCAAGGGAAAAGCGCTGGAGAACAGATGTTCGGATGCTCCCGCGATTCCCCAGTTTTGCCCCGAGCCCTGCTTGTCAGGCCTTTAAATCTCCCACATCTGCACCTTCAGAAAGGGCTGGAAGCAGTGTTTCGTAACTTGTTTTAAAATCTTTTAAAATATATATATATTATTGATTTTTTACAGAGAGGAAGGGAGAGGCATGGGGAGCTAGAAACATCGATGAGAGAGAAACATCGATCAGCTGCCTCCTGCACGCCCCCTACTGGGAATGTGCCCACCACCAAGGTACATGCCATTGACCAGAATCGAACCTGGGACCTTTCAGTCCACAAGCCGACGCTCTATCCACTGAGCCAAACTGGTCTATGCTGGCCTCTATTTTGAGGCCTGTTTCTTTAACAACCTTCTCTGGCTCCCTCATGAGCCCAAGGGAAGCCCTAACTTCTATGCAGCACAGCTGTGTGCCTGCCAGGCCTGGTCTCCATCGACCTCATCAACCCACCTTTCTGGATTCTTCTCCAGAGAGCTTCCTCCTGCCTCCTGAGCTGAGGTCTGGGTTTGCACCGACCTGCTCATGCCTCATGTCCTCCTGGCCTCCCTGACCTGGCCCCCGGACCCCCAGGCCCAGAGAGCGTTTCTCCAGCATTATCTGCACACCGGGGACTGTCAGCCCTGCTGATGGGGATGTCCTGTCTCTGCACCCTGTGAGCGAGCGTGGACCCCGAGCCCCCGCGTGGCCTGTGCCGAGAACGGAGCCCCGTGTGTGCAGCCGCGGCCTCCCTGGGCAGTGTGACTGCCGTCACGGTCAGTGCTCATGGTGACAGGTGACCTGGGGCCGCGGGGTCACTTGTCCGCCTCAGGCGTGTGCCCACTCTCTGTGGTGGAGGGACAGAATCACACTGGCTGCCTGGGGGGTAGATGGGGACACGTGGGGTCAGGAGACCTGGGCTGCCCAGCCTGCTCTGGGGACAACCGGCCACGCTGGGCCCATGGGCCTGAGGGCCAGTGCTGGCCCATCGCTGAGGTCAGAGTTACGGTAATAACCGCCGTTCTGGACCAAAATACCCTTCCCGGCGGCAGCCTGGGCGGGTTGGGTGCATGAGGCAAGCGGTAAAAATACCTGAGAACCTGAGGGGTCTCCCCCCCCAACCCCTGCTGGGGGACATGCCTGCACGTCGGGGCTAATATTAGGGCTGTATCTGTTTCCCGCGGCCGGCACCCGCCAGCCAGCTGCGATCGCGGCGGAGACAGGGTGACTGATGTTGATGTTGGCGTCCTGCGCCCAGCCAGGATTACCCGGGCTGAGTAAGGGCGGGTCTGGACCAGGCGGGCGGCCAGACACCCGGAAAAATATGTGGGTCACTCCAAACAGGGCCATCATCTGACCCGCGTCGTTTCTGGGGTTTCAAGTGGCCCTTACATAAAGGAGCCGGTCACCGGGGGACATTTCCTGTGGGAGCCTGAGCGTTCCAGGTCAAATTTTACACGTAGAGAAAAAAAAAAAAATCCCAGCGGAAACCGGTGTGGCTCAGTGGATAGAGCGCCGTCAGCCTGCGGACTGAAGGGTCCCAGGTTCCATTCCCTTCAAGGGCATGTACCTTGGTTGTGGGCATATCCTCAGTAGGGGGCGTGCAGGAGGCGGCTGATCGATGTTTCTAACTCCATCTCTCTCCCTTCCTCTCTGTAAAAAATCAATGAAATATATTGTTAAAAATCCCAGCTCATGCAGTGGGAAGACTCAGCTAGGAAGCACAGATAGGCCAGAAAAACACAGTCCCCCTAAAGCCAGACTCCTCCAAGCTTTGAGTGAGCTGGGATTTGGGGGTGTCTTCCTGTGTGGGGGCCACTTCCCAGTATGGGTTTCCCTCGGGGCTTGGCCTCCCCTTTGAGAAAGCTCCCCTACTTGCCCTGGGAGCATGAGTGGTGGGAAAAGGTCCCTGTGTCGTGTCGCCCTTAGGACAAACGAGGCAGGTTGGGACTCTCAAAGGGACTGGGCATCAAAGGAAGGAAGAGAGGAGAACAGGACAAAAGCAAGTCCCACATCAGAACATCCTGCGTGGATGCCCTCCGGGAACCTCTTTCCCCTCCGCCGACCCTACGCTTTGCCAGTCCCCAGAGAGAATGTGTCCTTTAGACACGTGTTCGGGCTCCTGCTGGGCAGGAAGGCTTGGGAAACGGGTTTGCAAGTGGCAGATGAGTGGACAGTAGAATTTTCAGTCTTGCTGGGTCTACAGCGCCAGCAAAAAAAAAAAAGGAAAAAAAAAAAGAAAGAAAGAGCTGGGCCGGTGTGGCTCAGTGGTTGAGCATTGACCTATGAACCGGGAGGTCACAGTTCCATTCCTGGTCAGGGCACGTGCCCCAATTGTGGGCTCGATCCCCAGTGTGAGATGTGCAGGAGGCAGCCGATCAAAGATTCGCTCTCATCATTGATGTTTCTATCTCACTTTCCCTCTCCTTTCCTCTCTAAAAATCAATAAGAACATATATATATTTTTAAAAAAGAATGTTAGGGCCGAAACTGGTTTGGCTCAGTGGATAGATAGAGTGTCAGCCTGCGGAATGAAAGGTCCCAGGTTCGATTCTGGTCAAGGGCATGTACACTGGTTGCAGGCACATCCCCAGTAGGGAGCGTGCAGGAGGCGGCTGATCGATGTCTCTCTCTCATCGATGTTTCTGGCTTTCTATCCCTCTCCCTTCCTCTCTGTAAAAAAATCAATAAAATATACTTAAAAAAAAAAGAATGTTAAGTAGCTCACCAGGCTGTGGTCCAGATGCCCACGTGGTTGCAGGAGCCAATGAGGCTGCACTGGACCGAGCAGACCCAGAAATTTCCCGGCCCAGGGCTGGGAGGGGCCATCTGGTGCTGAGCCCTCCCTCTGGCCAGGCTCCCTCTCCACCTGGGCAGCTGCCTTGTCTCTCCACTGACCCTGGGAGGTGGGGATGCTCCCCATTTTGCAAATGTGAGGCAGAGACAGGTTCAACCACTTGCCTAAAGACACACGGTCCCCATGTGGCAGGCCTGGGGTTTGAACCCCAGCAGTGGAGCTCAGTCTCTTAGCTATGTCTGGGAACCTCTTTCACGTCCCAGGTGGTTCAGGGTTCCCATTCAGGGTTCAGGTTCTGGAGGAGGCCTCCCACAAATAAAAAGAGAGACTAGAGCTGAGACCGATTTGGCTCAGTGGATAGAGCGTCCGTTTGCGGACTGAAAGGTCCCAGGTTCAATTCCGGTTGGGGGCATGTACCTTGCTTGCAGGCACATCTCCACTGTGGGGCATGCAGGAGGCAGCTGATCGATGTTTCTGACTTTCTATCTCTCTCCCTTCCTCTCTGTAAAAAAATCAATAAAATACATTTAAAAAGAGAGAGAGAGAGACTAGAAAAGCATTAATTTGGCGATATTGGGGGGCTAGGTGGGAGCCTTTCTCTAGTGCAGTGGTTCTCAACCTGTGGGTCGTGACCCCTTTGGGGGTCAAACGACCCTTTCACAGGGGTCGCCTAAGACCATTGGAAAATGCAGGTATTTACATCACGATGCATCACAGTAGCAAAATTTCATGGTTGGGAGTCACCAACCCATGAGGAACTGTATGCAAGGGTTGCGGCCTGAGGAAGGTGGAGAACCACTGCTCTAGTGGAAAGACTACCACCTTCCTTTGGCCTGGCCATCCCTTTTATTCAGGTTTGGGATCCACTCTTTGCCCTGAAGCAGGCAATTCCAGTAACAAGTCGATTATCTTGTCGGTGAGGATTGACATGATTATTTGGGGGGAAGTTGCTTCAGCTACCACTGTCTCACTTAGATAGAGGGTGGCTGGCTCTGACCTTTCAGAGCTTCAAGGTCGACCAGCCTTCCGGGTTCCTTGTCCACACTTTCTATTAGTGAGACAATGACTGGTTTCCGGCAGCTACGCAGGCCACAGCTGAGGTCACTACACCCTGCCCCCTCCCCCCTGCCCCTCTGTTCAGGTTCCCCTTGAGGATCGGCCCCATTTCTCCCCCTAAAATCCTTGGCATCTGTACCCCAATGCGCCTGAATAGCAGGAGGTCTGGTCCCCTGAGGACCCCGGGCCTTGATGACCATTGGCATGGAGTGTTTGCTCTTTTGGGGGGTCCCACGCCATTTCCTGGTCAGTTCCCCCGAGACACCCCACTTTCTCTCCTCAGCCAGCCTGAGCAAGCAGCATCTGCCCAGGGGCCTGCAGCACAACCACCGGTGCAATCCCAGAGTTCTCTGCAGTTTCCACCGGCAAGCGCCCATGAGCCTCTGCGGCGTGTCCTGGGAGAGGGCTGGCTTCCTCACTCCTGTGGCTGCTTGGCTCAGGCACCTGTAGGGGAGGTGGGGGGTGTGGGGGGGGGAAGGGGGGACATTGCTGCAGAGAGGGGCCTTCTGGGAGCTGGGGGGCAACTGGGACAAGTGGGGGGCGGCTGCTGGACCTCCCTGCAGGCCTCTGGCTGCTTCTGGCCCAGCATCCGGGCTCCCCGCCGCTGCAGAAGAGGCTTGCGTTCACCTCTCTGCTATTTATACCATAGTTGCTGTCTAGGGGTTTCCTCTGGAGCAAACTGGTGCGCTCCCCGGCACCAAAGAGCCTTTCTGGCTCCGGGCGGTGCTCACACACGTCGGTGCAGCCCATTCCAGGGCCCACCCTGTTCCCCATGGCCTGCACTTCCTTCCTGAACATTCCTCACACCACCCCCGAGCTCCCCACATCCACGCCCTCCGGCATACATTTAGCATCTGGCTCCTGCTCCCTCCGCCGAGCAGCAGCGTGACACTGCATGTCAGCCTTTCTCAGGGCCAGGCCGGGCCCGGGACCTCGCTCTGCTTACTCTCCTGCTCCTCCTCCTCTCAGCGGGTCCAGGCCCTCCGCCTTCCGCCACCTGATCGAATCCTCCTCGCTGATCTTGCCGTGTCCTCGCCTCAGGACGGGGCACCTAAGGAGGAAGCAAGGCCTCCGGGCCTTCCTCCACCACGGTCGCCAAACCACGTGGCCGGATTGTTCTGGTTCTGGTCCATTTGACGGAGGTGGAACGCATGTACCTTTCTTTAGCACGCAGCTCTATGACTTTTTTTTTTTAATATTTTATTGATTTTTTTTTACAGAGAGGAAGGGAGAGGGATAGTTAGAAACACCGATGAGAGACATCGATCAGCTGCCTCCTGCACACCCCCCACTGGGGATGTGCCCACAACCGAGGCACATACCCCCGACTGGAATCGAACCTGGGACCTTTCAGTCCGCAGGCCGACGCCCTATCCACTGAGCCAAATCGGTTTCGGCAGCTCTGTGACTTTTGATAAGCACCTACTACTCACTTGTCAAATGCCCAGCATGAATAAGATACAGACCAGTTGCATCTCCCCAAAGGTTCTCTCATACCACACGTTTTACCAACCACCAACATGGGGGAGGGGTCCCCCTTTCGTTTGATCTTTCCCAGAATGCCGTGTAGGTGGACTCTGGAGCCTGGCTGCTTGGCTTCATCCTTGTAAGATTCACCCCCGTCCTGGCACGTACGTGGCGGGAACGCGCTCCTTTGTCATGCTCGGCAGCGTTCTAGAGTGTGGATGTACCTCAGTGTGTGCATCCAGCCCTCGGCCGAACAACATGTGGGTTGTTTCCAGTCACAACTGCCTGGGACTGGCGTTGGGACTAGAGCGGACATGGTAGTAGAGTTTTTTTCTGCGGGCATATGTTTTCACCTCTCTCGGGTAAATACCTGGGATGGGATTTCTAAGTCGGAAAGGAAGTATATACTCTATTTTCTGGCATATAAGACGACTGGGCTTATAAGACAACCCCTAACTTTTCCAGTTAAAATAATAGAGTTTGGAATATATTCGCCCTGTAAGATGACACCCGGCGTATAAGATGACTGGGCGTATAAGATGACCCCCAACTTTACCAGCTAAAATATAGAGTTTGGGATATACTCGCCCTATAAGACGACACCCGGCGTAGAAGACGACCCCCGACTTTTGAGAAGATCTTCCTGGGTTAAAACGTCATCTTATATGCCGGGAAAATACGCTACTTCACTTTGAAGAAACTGCCGACCTGATTTCCAAAGCATGATTTTGCATTTCTGCGGGCGATGTGTGGGAGACGCAGTCATCCCCCCATCCCGGTGAAGGTGGGGAAGGATGCTCAAGAAGGGAAAAAGCAGCCGAGACTGGTTTGGCTTAGTGGATAGAGCGTCGGCCTGTGGACTGAAGGGTCCCAGGTTCGATTCCGAACGGGGTCATGTACCTTGCTTGCGGGCACGTCTCCAGTGTGGGACGTGCAGGAGGCGGCAGATCGATGTCTCTCTCTCATCGATGTTTCTGACTTTCTATCCCTCTCCCTTTCTCTCTGTAAAAAATCAATAAAATATATTTTAAAAAAATAAAAAATAAAAAAAAAGAAGGGAAAAAGCAGACGCACCCCAAATCCCTGCAGCGGACAAATCCGAGGCCGAGGGCAGGGCAGGGTCTCGCCAACGACCACACGGCTGCAGTCGCAGACAGAAGGGGGGAGGCCAGGTCTCCGGACTGTGCTGAGAGCAGTTTTGAGTCAGAATCCTGGCAGCTAGCTCCTCGTGAAAATCTCGCCGAGAAAACTCCTCTGAAAGAGTAAAAAAGCTAAAAATGGGAAATCAGACTCATCGGCACCCAGAACTGTTGGGCCTGGTTCCTTCCGACCGAAAATAGCCGGATTGGTGTAGCCCTCTGGCTGCAGGGCTTTTACACCTCAAGTGGGGTGCACAGGGACCCCCCTTCTCCTTCATTGCAAGACCATTCCCACAGGCGTGGCTAGCGGTTCCGGGAACCATGAGACCCAGTTTTGCTGGGAAGCAAGCAGCCAGGCGGAGCTGTTTCCGGTTTAGGCTGTGGCAGAAGCGGGAAGGCTCTGGAGTGGGGGAGGAGGAGACTGTTCCGTCACATGGTTCCGGAATCTTCTTCCCCTTTGCTGACAGCTGCACAGGGAGTGACTCAGGGCGGCAGCTTGTGGAGGAGGAGGAGAAGGCTCTGCTGACATATAAAAGGCTAACAGTGGCCCGAAGCTTACGCGGCACACTCACCGCTCATCACCCAGATGCCTCAGCTCATCAGCACCAGGACAAGGAGAGTCGCCCTCTTCCTGCCACGGTTTTGATGACTTCAAAACCGACCTCAGCCCTAACCCGTTTGGCTCAATGGATAGAGCGTCGGCCTGTGGACTGGAAGGTCCCGGGTTCGATTCCGGTCAAGGACATGAACCTTGGTTGTAGGCACATCCCCAGTGGGGGGCGTGCAGGAGGCGGCTGATCGATGTCTCTCTCTCTCTCATTGATGTTTCTAACTCTCTATCCCTCTCCCTTCCTCTCTGTAAAAAATCAATAAAATATATTTTAAAAAAAAACAAAAGAACTGACCTAACATAGTTTTGTTCTGGGGTGGGTGCCTGGATATCTCTCTCTCTCTCTCTCTTTCTCTCTCTCTTTCTTCTTCTTCTTCTTCTTCCTCCTCCTCCTCCTCCTCCTCCTCCTCCTCCTCCTCCTCCTTCTTCTTCTTCTCCTCTCTCTCTCTCTCTCTCTCTCTCTCTCTCTCTCTCTCTCTCAGATCTTAGTCTATAAAGCCTACTGAAAGGACAGCAATTAATTGCCGTATTTATTCCACAAGACCCCGGCTATAGCCAATTGGACCAGGATCAGGCCCTCTCCATGCTGAACCATTTATTGGCTTCTCAGTGACCAATCAGATTCGTCCTCTAAGGAATTCAAAGAACCTTCTATGCAGCCAGACCTCCATCCAAATCAAAAGGTGCTGGTGGAGCACGGGGGGACTGCACCCACAAACCACAGCCGTGGCCAGGCCGACGTCTCGGGAGGCAGAGCAGCTAGCTTCTTGAGGATGCCGGAGCGAGAAGGACACAAGACAGCCTGGAGCCCCCAAGAAAGAGAGCCGGAGAGAGCGTTCCAACTTCCCAGATCCAATTCCGAAGGAACCGGGCGTGCCTGAGTGCTTTCCTGTCCTCTGCATCCCGTAAACCCGTCCTAAAACGCCTTTCTCTCCACCTAATCTGATTTCATGCATTAGAACAACGCCGCTCCCCACCCTCCCCGGAGCAATATCCGCCAGAGTCTCCATAGTTCCCATGGCGATCGCTTGGCAGAAAGGGGAGAGAGCATTAAGGAGCAGAGGGAGGAGCGGCAGGAGGGAAAGTTTCCTGGAGGAAGTGAGCGTGGAGCTCAGCGGGGACAGGCCTCCGGTCCGAGCGGCAGAGTGGCTTCCGGGGGCTGGGCTGGGTCCCAGGAACCCGTGTTCCCTCACCTGGCCCCTCCCTCCATCCCTCCCAGGAGCATTTAGGGTACAAATATAGCCTGACCCCGGGTTTGGTGCCGAGGAAGCAGAAAGCTAAGACCGTTTCTTCCCCGAGGTTAGTGAGGGAGGCAGACATGGGAGCACTTGGGTGGTTGGGACTGTGACTAAGCTTTTGTTTTGTTTTTGCTTTTTAAATATATTCTATTGATTTTTTTACAGAGGAAGGGAGAGGGATAGAGAGTTAGAAAAATTAATGAGAGAGAGACATCGATCAGCTGCCTTCTGCACACGCCCTACTGGGGATGTGCCCGCAACCAAGGTACGTGCCCTTGACCGGAATTGAACCTGGGACCTTTCAGTCCGAAGACCGACGCTCTATCCACTGAGCCACACCGGTTTGGGCTGTTTTTAAATATTTTTATTGATGTTTGGAGAGAGAAAAAGGAAGAGAGAGAGGGAGAGAGAGAGAGAGAGAGAAACATCTATCGGCTTCCTCTCAAATGCCGCCTACCAGGGATGGAGCCCACAACCAGGGCATGTGCCCTGACTGGGAATCGAACACCCAACCAACTGGCCGCACTTCAGCACCCCCTTTTCACTGTCTCAGCCATCACAGGGGCTACTGCTCAGTGATGGGCAGGTGGGACAAAGGGGTGTATGAGAAATGAAATCAAGAAAGAACATTACATCGGAAACCGGTTTGGCTCAGTGGATAGAGTGTCGGCCTGCAGACTGAAAGGTCCCGGGTTGGATTCCGGTCAGGGGCATGTACTTTGGTTGCGGGCACATCCCCAGTAGGAGGTGTGCAAGAGGCAGCTGATCAATATTTCTCTCTCATCAATGTTTCTAACTATCTCTCTCCCTTCCTCTCTGTAAAAAAAAAGGAAGAAAGAAAGAACATTACAAATGGTCAGGGCTCGCTTTGTAGCGGGAATGTGAGCTAGCCTCGCCGGAGCAGGTGTTGCCGGCGTGAGGAAGATCAGAGAGAGATCACACCATTTATTCCCGGGGCCACTTGTAAGGCCACGGGCAGCTCTGGGCACTCGCAAATGAACAGCAGGGCCTTCTTTAGGAAAAAGAAAAGGAGGTTTGTCAGTGAGATGGACAGCCCGCCACGTTCTTTTATCGTCACCTTCTCCGCCCCTGAAAGGGCTCGCTCGCTACTAGCCCGGGAGTCCTTTGCTTCCTGGGGAAATCCAGTCTTCCTGTCCCTTCCGTACCAAGACCTGCCTTGTCTGCCATCGAGCCGGCGGGACAGCCATGGGCATGGGGGGTAACTTACCCCCTCTGGAGCCCGTACCTTTCGTTCTACCCGGATTCCAGGGAGCACTGAGTGGGAAGCAAGGTGGGAAAGGGCTCCAGCCCCGTCTCACCCAGGAGAAGGTGGAGGGGCAGGCCCTGCGAGTCAGCGGAGGCTAACCTGACAAGGTTTTTATTTTTATTTTTAAATATATTTTATTGATTTTTTTACAGAGAGGAAGGGAGGGGGATTAAGAGTTAGAAACATCCATGAGAGAGAAACATCGATCAGCTGCCTCCTGCATACCCCCTACTGGAGATGCACTCACAACCAGGATACATGCCCTTGCCTGGAATCAAACCCGGGACCCTTAAGTCCGCAAGCCGACGCTCTATCCACTGAGCCACAGCAGTTTCGGCCTTACAAGGTTTTTAGATAGCTCCAACCCCAACCGCTTTGGCTCAGTGGTTGAGTGTCAGCCTGAGGACCGAAGGGTCCCTGGTTCCATTCCAGACAAGGGCACAGACCTCTGTTGCAGGCTCCTCCCCGGCCCGGGCCCTGGTTGGGGTTACATGCAGAAGGCAACCCATCGATGTGTTTCTCCCACATCGATGTTTCTCTCTGTCTTTTCCCTTTCTCTTCAACTTTCTCTGAAAAGCAATGGAAAAATAACCTCAAACAACAAAACACACATGTTGACTCTCACTGAAGGAGGACAAGGAAAGTGTTTTTTTAAATAAATAGAAGTATCTTAGAGAGTTGTAGTCCTCAAAGTCACACGACCCCTTTAGGTACATGTTTGCAAGACCCTGGCCTCTGTGTGTGAGAGTCCCCAGAGACCAAGTCCAAGGTTCCCTGGCCAGGTCACCCCACGGGACCTCCACTTCTTTAGCCGTAGATTGAGATGCTTGGAGTCTGCTTGTCAACCAGGAAGGACGTCTTTGCTCCCCAGGAGATAGTGGGCAGCATCCGAGATGTCCTTATGCTCATAGCAGGCGGTGCCACTGCTGTCCACGGACGCTGCCCAACACCCCACAATGCACTGGGCAGCCTTTGGCAATGACGAATGATTTGCCTTCTGATGTCGACAGGTGTCTAGACTGAGAAACCCTGGAGTTTATGATCGGAGCTCCCTTCCAGCTACAAGAGGATCTGCCTTTGGGCATGCGTATTCCAGACCCACAGGAGCATGCATAATGGGGGACCCCCCTCCCCGTAAGTTTGGATGGCAAGACCCAAGGCACACCTGTCTCGGGTACCAGGATGGAACCTTGCTTTTGTCCCTACCTGCTGGGGCTCAGCTTCCTAGCCAAGACCCAGGGCCATCTGCTGTCACCTTATGTATCATCCCCAATGTGAGCAGAACATTCGTCATCGAGAAAGGCACTCCCACTTAGCCTGATGGGAGTGGGGACAGAGGCCACGGTGGCACCCGTCCACCCGTTGGCTAGGCCGTTGCTCGTCTCTGGACGTATCTCGCTGCCAGATTTCCCTCATTATCTGGTGAACTCTGTTCCCATCTGTCAGGCGCCCGGGAGTGGGTTCTGACTTCACCGTCCATGTCTTGCCTCCGAGGGGACTTAGGTCTGCCAGCTGCCAGACTCACCTGCATCGGAGCCGGGGACTCGAGGAGAATGGGATCCCGTCCTAAAAGGGCCATCAGGATGCACGCTGTGCGCTCTTATTCCAGGATCTGTCCCTGCAAGGAAACGTTCAACAGGGTACTGCTTCAGCTCTGCACCCACGGCAGACATCACTAATCAATTACACACCTCTTCCCCGTGGAACTGGGGCGTGGCTCCCCACAGCAGTGCCACTTCCCATGGGTCAGAGACGGCATTCGAACTTGAACCCATTGGCCATTGCAGCCTCTGAACCGTTCACGTGAACATGGCAGCCGTTGGGAGAGGCAAGAGACCCTCAACTGGATTGCAAGTTCCATGAGGGCAAGGACAAGGTCTGTTTCGTTCGCTAGTCCCATGGTCGGCAAACCGCGGCTCGTGAGCTACCTGCGGCTCTTTGATCTCTTGAGGGTGGGCCTTCCACAGAAGACCACGGCCTGGGTGAGTCTATGTTGAAGACGTGACGTTCGAAGAAGTTTAAGTTTTAAAAATGTGGCTCTCCAGAGAAATTTCAGTCGTTGTGCTGTTGATATTTGGCTCTGTGGATGAATGAGTTTGCCCACCACTGCCCTGGTCTATTCCCAGTATATGCGGGGGAGGCTCAAAAAGTTGTCAAGCTGAGACCGGTTTGGCTCAGTGGATAGAGTGTCAGCCTGTGGACTGAAAGGTCCCGGGTTCGATTCCAGTTAAGGGCATGTATCCTGGTTTCGGGCACATCCCCAGTAGGGGGTGTACAGGAGGCGGCTGATTGATATCTCTCTCTGATCCATGTTTCTAACTCTCTATCCCTCTCTTCCTCTCTGTAAAAAAATCAATAAAAATATATTTTTTTAAAACGTCGTCGAATGAATGGAGAGTCTCCAGCTGGTCATCTCCCTGTGGTGCCCGCTGCCCCCGTGGGCACCGGAGCCTGAATGGGCTCTGTTCCGTAGCTTATCTTCTGGTCCAATGGTTCTCAACCTTCCTGAGGCCGCGACCCTTGCATACAGCTCTTCATGTGGTGGTGACCCCCAGCCATGAAATTTTGCTACTGTTATGCATCGTGATGTAAATATCTGCATTTTCCGATGGTCTTGGGCAACCCTTGTGAAAGGGTCGTTCCACCCCCAAAGGGGTCTCTACCCACAGGTTCAGAACCGCTGGTCTGGTCAAAAGCTGGATAGACGCCCCCTGGGGAGGACAGGAAGCCGGGGGGGGGGGGAGACAGGTGATTTAGCGAGCCGAGCCGCACTCTCAGGGAGGCTGGTTTCCATTATGTTAATAAGAGGAGGGGCGGCTGTGAATGGTCGTGTGGGAGGAATCGGTGCTGCTGTAACTCCCTCCGTTTGTTAGGTTTTATTATCCGTTTCCTGGCCCCCCACCCCCCGAGGCGAGGAGAGGGCTTTTGGCCTCGGAAGCCATCATTTACGGAGTCTGAGGTTCTCACCTCTTCATACCCAGGAGCCCACTGGCGGATCCCCACAGGCCGGCTCTCTTTTCACCCCCCTTCCTCAGGCACCGGGGCCCAGAGCAGCTCATGGCAACCCCAGATGCTCAGCTGGTGGGTGACTCAGCTCCGTTCCTCGCCCAGGCCAATGTGCCTCCAAAGCTGGGGTTCGCAAACCCGGGGAAGAGAAGGAGTCAGGGTGCTGTGCTGGGTGACCACACGGGGTGGTGGAGATGGCGGTCCGGCTCTCTGCCAAGCCTGTGCCAGGGGACAGCCGAGGCGGGGGACCAGGGTGCTGGCCTCCTTAGGATTTGGCTGCTCAGGCCCTGATCCTGGGACTGTCCCCGGGGTGAGGGGTGGGGCATGACTTAGAGGTCAGGAGGGGCTGTACAGATACCCCTGCCAACCCTGCATTACAGACCCTCTTCCCCCTTCCCCTTCCCCACTCCCTCCCCCATCCCAGCCTCCCCCAGTCCCCATGGGAACTCCTGGTCCACACAGTTCCCTGAGGCCTGGGCCACCTCCCCTCCCAGAGATGCCCGGTGACCTTCACCCGCTTCAATGCTCCTTGAAGGGAACAGCTGCGGCCCTGCGCCAGGGCCCAAGCATCCCCGTCCAAGACGCGGGCTCCCCGTGGGCGTGGTGGAGGGGCGCCTGGCCAGCCAAATAATGAAGCTAATGAGCCGAGAGAAGCGTCGCCTTGCGGTTTGGAAAACATCACCACTTCCTGGCTCGGGGCCAGGCAATCATTTTAAGGTGTTTGGGGGCGGGGACGAGAGGAGCAGGGCGGTCTGTTGTGGGTTTCTCCCTGGCGGCAGGCAGGCTGGGTTAATGAGCTGTGCCAGCAGAATGCACCCGGGAAAGGACACGCAGACCCGCAGACCCTCGGGGGGGCGGGGGGGGGCTGTTCGGGCGGAACCTGGAAGCCACGGCCTGCCGGGAGCTCCCAGTCCTCCCTCAGACAGGGCCAGGGCGAGGGGAAGGGGCTCGGCCTTGGGGCAGGGACCCCATACCCTGAGGAAGACAGGAGCTGGGGCTAGAAGGAGGGAGGAGGAAGGAGAGAAGCCGTGCGTTTCGTATTCTCCTCCCCATAGGCGCACGCACACATACACACGCACACACACGTGACGCGTGCACACTCACACGGGCTCCCAGCACAGAAGCTGGTGTTCACGCCTCTCTGCAGCTCAGGGTGAGTCAGTGGCTTCCCGGTTTAATCAGGGAGCTCGAGGGTCCAGTTTAGAACCAGGATCTCGGGCCTCACCTGGAAGCTGGGGAGATTGGTACCCCCACCCGCCATGAACTCCCCAAGGGCAGGAGTGTGGCTCCCAGCCCCGGGGTGATGGCGCACCCAGAACCCAGCAGCCTCGGGGGCGGGTCTGGCTCCAGAGGCCTCGCCCAGGCGTGAGCAGGGACCCGCCAGGCTGCCTGCGGGAGGAACCTGCCTCCAGAGTCAGGATCCTGAACCCCCCCACCCCGCTTCTGCCCCCCAAAAGGCAGCCTGCACCCGGCACCTGGGGACCCAGGCAGGGCACCCCTCGGGGGCCCCGAGACCCATCTGGCAGGTAACTCCCAAGGTCCCCCAGCCCTGAGTCAGTGACACGCTCGCAGCCTGCCGCTAATGCCTTTCGATTTTACTTAATTAAGCCATCTGCCCACATTAACTGCTAAATTATCTCAATCGCTCCCCACATCCCCGAGGGGAGCGGAGACAAAAGGGACTGTCATGCCTGGAGTGGAGCTGGAGGACCGGCCCCCACCCGTGTGTGTGCGCGCGTGTGACTTCTCCCGGGAGGAGCAGAGACGCAGCCTCCGATGTTTACCCAGCCTCCCGCGGGCCCCCAGCCCCGTCTCCCTCTGGGTGCGCTCACTGCTTCCTTCTCGCCCCAGGGAGAGCAGCGGGCTCAGCCCGTCTGGACTGTGCAGGGGGAAAATGATGAGTCTTCCTTGCTTTCCCTCCATCGTGGGGTGCTGAGGACCTGTGCCTGGATCTCTTCCCACAGGCCTGTGCGTCCTGAGCATCCTAGAGCACCCTCCCCGGGGCTCCCAGTGGCGGGGTGCCCCTTGGGGCATCACTGGAGCGACCTGGAAACCTCGCTGGACCCTGCAGGTATGTGGCTGGAGGAAGCGTCTCATTACAGGCATCCTGTGTGAGTGTGTGTGTGTGTGTGTGTGTGTGTGTGTGCGTGTGTTGGGGGGTCTTCCAGGGCACCTCAGCCAGGTCGCTGTGCACCAGGCAGGCCTTGCAGTTCCAGACGCAGGGTTTCTACTAGCAAACGTGCTTGCAAACACGCCAGCCCCAGAGGCTTTGGCTGAGGGTCACGGAATTCACACGGCACCGATGAACCCGGGGCCAGAAGCAGACGGGACACCAAGCTCAGGAGGGACTGACTGACTCCCGGTCACTAAGCGTCTAAGAGACGGAGAAAGCCAAGGCAGACGCCAGAGGGGTGGCCATTCCTCGCAGGTACCCCCTTTCTGGTACCCAGCCAGCCCGGAACACTAACCGGCTGAAGACTGCTGAGTGGGGACGGAGCGAAGGGACGTGCGGTCCAGGCTTCAGCAAATCCTGCCCGGCCCATGGCACAGGCCCTCTCTCCGGAGTCAAGACGTGTCTTGCGGGCGGAGCTGGAGACACACTGAGTGGTTCCGTCCTCCGAGCACCCCTTTCGGGCTCCAGGCTGACCACAGGCCTTCGGTTCCCCTCCCCCTTCTTCAGCGGCTCAAGAACTATCGATTGGGCCGGGAGCCGCTGGCGACAGTTTTAGTGCTGGTCACCTTCCTGGGTTTGGGTAGTTCCCAATCTCTTCATTATACATTCACACAGAGCGGCTCTTTTCTATAAGCGGCCAAATGGCTCCAATTCTTGTTCATTTCAAGCCGTTTTACTTTCTGGACAATGACTGAAGCTCCAGGTTCTAAGAGTATCTTTCTGTAGCTCCCTAGGTACACAAAGTCCTTTTTTTTTTTAATTTTTAAAAAATATATTTTATTGATTTTTCACAGAGAGGGAGGAAGAGGGATAGAAAGTTAGAAACGTCGATGAGAGAGAGAGACATCGATCAGCCGCCTCCTGCACGCCCCACACTGGGGATGTGCCCGCAACCAGGATACATGCCCTTGATTGGAATCGAACCTGGGACCTATCAGTCCGCAGGCCGACGCTCTATCCACTGAGCCAGACCGGTTTCGGCCAAAATCCTTTTTTTAAAAAAATATATTTTATTGGTTTCCACAGAGAGGAAGGGAGAGGGATAGAGAGCTAGAAACATCCATCAGCTGCCTCCTGCACACCCCCTACTGGGGATGTGCCCGCAACCAAGTTACATGCCCTTAACGGGAATCGAACCTGGGACTTTTCAATCCGCAGGCCAATACTCTTATCCACTGAGCCAAACCGGTTTCAGCCACAGAGTCCTTTTAATGAACCCTGATAAATCAGGCCCCCTGGCCTCAGGATTTGTGCACGGTGGTCTCTGTTGGAGGCTTAGCTGTGTTGCTCTGGGCAAGTCACTAAACCTCCACGAGCCATGTTTTCTCAGGACCAGATGGTGACCATCTCACCGGGCACAGGGCATGCGGATCCAGGGACTCGGTGAAGTGTTGTATCTCAGTCTTGCATTGGAATAGACTGGCCCCCGTGATTCTGACACCAGTTCCCATGTGTGGGGTCTTCCCACTCCATTTGGGTGCCCTTCCCTTTCACTGAGTTCTGGCACTGTGCACCTGGAGATAACATCGGGTCCCAGTTAAAAAGGCCCCGCCCCTCAAGCTGGAGCACGGAAGAGATGGCAGGTCCCCTGATGCTTTGCCAGGCCTGGCCTCTGTCTTCTCTTCAGCTGCGACGCGGGCCGTCCTGGTCACCACAGGCCTGCTGGGAAGTGACCCTTCACTCAGCAGCTCTGAGGCTCTAACCCCGCCCTCCGGCTCAGCAGCTGAGGCCCCTGCTCTCAGATTCCTGATAATGGTTCTGTGTGGTGACCGTGACCTAGCACCTTCCTACCCAGAGTGTGTCCCGGTCCAGGGGGACCATGAGCCTCCGGGTGGGAGATTATAGCAGTGGTTCTCAACCTTCCTAAGGCCGCCACCCTTGATATAGTTCCTCATGGGGTGGTGACCCCAACCATGAAATGTTGCTACTCTTATGCATCGTGATGTAAATATCTGCATTTTCCGATGCTCTTAGGTGACCCCTGTGAAAGGGTCGTTCGACCCCCAAAGGGTCGCGACACACAGGTTGTGAACCGCTGGATTATAGGGAAGGCAGGACCTCAGACCTGCCCTGGGCCTACTCAGAATCTTCCTTTTAACAAGCCTGTGATTCCTCTGCACAGGCTCTTAGCCTGGGACCACGAACTTGAACGGGGAAAAGAAATAGTATCACATCTTCATTTGCACTAACCATTAGCCAAAAATTGGCATGGACTTCAAGATGTACACAGCAAGTCACAGACATACCAGCGATACTTTGGCTTTGTCACCCATAGAAGTAAGTCATGGGCCTTTTTGTAACACATCCCAGCCATTTTTTGAGACCTGCCAATAGCATGTATTTCACCACCACTTCAAAATGACAAGTTGTAAGATCGGAATCTGGACCCTGCGAAGGCCCGAAAACAGTTGTCTTCTCTGCGCACGTCTCTCTCCTGGGGCGGCTTCCAGGGGTGCCGTCATACGATGCCAGAAACCGGGTGGCTTAAACAACAGGAGTGTATTGTCTCCTGGTTCTGGAGGCTACAAGGTCAAGGGCAGGGCATCAGCAGAGCTGGTTCCCTCTGAGGCTGTGAGGGAAGGGTCTGACCCATCCTCTCCTCTGGCTTCTGAAGGGTTGGGGGGTGGGGGAGAGAAGGAGGGCCTGCTGGCAGTCCTTGGCATCCCAGGGCATGGAGAATGTCACCCTGACCTCAGCCTTTATCTGCACAAGGCACGCTCTCTGTGTGTGTCTCCGTCCACATTCCTCCTTGTTGTCCAGACAGCAGTCACCTTGAGGTAGGGGCCCAGCCTACTCCAGTGTGGGTTCATCTGAACGAATTACATCCGCAACCACCCTCGTTCCAAAGAAAATCGTATTCTGAGGTCCTGAGAGTTAAGCCTTCCCTGTACAGATTGGGGGGCAGAATTCAACCCCTAACACCTCCATTATTAACCCACTGGCAGTGGGTAGGGCAGGGAGGGCACGTGCAGGGGGGAGTAAGCGGAAGAGATGCCAACCCTGCTGGCTGCTCCGGCTTCCAGCTGGACTGAGTCTTTCCGCCCCCCTTAGAGTAAGCACTTAAACATTTATTAAACGTCTACCTATGCCAGAGGCAGAGGCTATAAAAATGAATAAAACATTGTCCTTGACTTTAAGGGAAAAGAAAGGCATGTATACAAATCATCGCAAGGCAGTGTGATTCACGGAACAAGAAATTTATGTAGCAAAAAAGGCAGGGTGTGTGTGTGTGTGGGGGGGGTCCCCACAGTAGAGAAATTGTCCAGGAAGGCTTGTAGGAGGTGGCAGCATTAGAAGGGAATCTCTGAGGATGGCTAGGAGATGTCCAGGCAGACGGGAGGCAGACGCGTTTCAGCCAGAGGTAAACACCACGGCACAGAAGTGTCAGAGTCCCGCGTGGCCTGGCTAGCAACGTGGACGGTGGGAGACGGAGGTCAAAGGGAGATCGGATCATGTTGTAAGGTGGTTAGCCACAACCTAAAGGACGAGGACTTGGTTCTATATATAGCCCAGCCATGGAAAATTCTCTCTCTCCTGCAAGCTCTGAACAGGCAGGGATCTCAATGGCTGTTAAAAAAAAAATGGCCGAGACCGGTTTGGCTCAGTGGAGAGAGCATCGGCCTGCAGACTGAGGGGTCCCAGGTTCGATTCCGGTCGGGGGCATGTACATTGGTTGCGGGCACATCTCCAGTGTGGGGTGTGCAGGAGGCGGCTGATTGATGCCTCTCTCTCATCGATGTTTCTGACTCTCTATCCCTCTCCCTTCCTCTCTGTAAAAAATTAATAAAATATATTTAAAAAAAAAAACACACAGCAATAGATGGACAGAGGCGAGGCCACCGGCAGGAGCCAGCCTCCGGTCCCTGGCCCCTGGACTGTCCATCACGGCTTAGCCAGGAAAGCCCACTCCCTGCCGGACCAGCCAGGCAGCCTCCGCTGGGTGTGGGGAGGCTCGGTCAGGCCCCGCAGGAAACAGACACGCCGCTGGGATGGGGAAGGGACGTGGGGGAGAGAACCAGGCAGGGGCGACCAGCATGAGCTGTGGAGGCCGCTGGGGAGGCTCGGGGCGCTTTGCGTGGGTCCCTCTCCCATCCTGACCACCCCCTGTCCCCTTGCAGACGGGGCAACAGGCGTGGAGAGGCGGAGTCACCTTCCCGAGGGCCCAAAGCTGGTAAGTGGCCGGGGGATCAGCTTGGGAGGGCCCCTCACGCCTAGGCTCTCTCTCTGCCGGCTCCCACCCCGCCCTCACCTCTTTCCACTGGAGGGTTCACACGCAATTATAGAAATGAGTGCCGACGGGTGTGCTGGTGATCGGTGCGGCGTTAACCATCAGCGCGTCTCTACAGTGTGTCCGTGCGTCACGGTGAGATGACAAGCGACAAAGAATCTCATTCAGCTCAAACGTATTGAGTGTCTGCCAAAAGCCAGGCCCTGCTGGAGCCGCTTTCGCATCTTCTAGGGCAATTTGCAACCGCCTTGGGGAACAGCGGCCATTTCTCCCGTTTTTCCAGGGAGAATGGGAGGCGGAGAGGAAGGGGATTTGCCAGCCAGGGACTCCTGGAACTCAGCTTTGGACACACTTCTTTAACACTAACTTAGCTTTTAACATTAAGGATTCGCATTAATACTGTTCGTCTCTCTTCTATAGAACCACACAGAACTAGTTTGATTGTTTGGGTTTTTAAACTACATATTCTTGCCGAAACCGGTGTGGCTCAGTGGATAGAGCGCCAATTTGTGGACTGAAAGGTCCCAGGTTCGCTTCCGGTCAAGGGCATGTACCTTGGTTTCGGGTACATTCCCAGAAGGAGGCGTGCAGGAGGCAGCTGATCGATGTCTCTCTCTCATCGCTGTTTCTAACTCTCTATCCCTCTCCCTTCCTCTCTGTAAAAAATCAATAAAAATATATTTTAAAAAATAAATAAAATACATATTCTTATTGACTTCAGAGAGGAAGGGAGAAAAAGAGAGAGCTAGAAACATCCGTGATGAGAGAGACTCATGGATCGGCTGCCTCCTGCACACCCCACCCTGGGGATCCAGCCCACAATTTGGGCGTGTGCCCTGACAAGGAATGGAACCGTGACCTCCTGGTTCATAGGTCGATGCTCAACCAACTGCGCGTGCTGGCCAGGCTAGAACTAGAATTTGTACATTTGGTTTTGTTTGCTCATTTTTGCCTCTGAGGGAGGCCTTTTTTTTTAACAACAACAAAAAAAAACTAGCATCTTAGCTCCTAACATTCAAGTGCATAGAACGTGGGCTTTGGACTTGGCTCTGAGCTCAGTTTTCTGGCTGTCACTTTAGGTCTGTGAGCGTGGGCCATATCTCTGCCAATCTCTGACCCTGGTTTCTCTCAGCTGTACCGTGGGGATTATCTCTCTCTCTCTCTCACACACACACACTCACACACACACACACGGGCTATTGTGAGGATTATGTGAAGCAGCATATGGGACGTGCTGGGAACGGGGCCTGGCACCCACAGGTTCCCGGTGGCCAGCAGAGCCGCACAGCGTGGGCTTGTAATGCGTGTTGGAGGCCTGGGTGTTACACACATGTTCATCGTGTCCTGGCAGTCACCTGGGAGAGAGCGCGTCCCATTTCAGAGGAAGCTGGCCTTAGCTGGACAGGCAGAGCAGGAGGTCAAGTGCATGGCCCCTCCCTCCCAGTGCCCTCTCTGCCTTCTGCCACCTGGGCGCTGGGGACCGTGGCCAGGGGAGCCTGGCAGTGCAGGGGGGAGCGGGCACATGCTCACCTGCCGGGGTAGACGCCCAGGGCTGCTTTATAAACAAAAGGGCTGCCGCAGGCGGCTGCTTCTGTGACACTGAAGACTATCGACATCCCGAGCGCCTCTGAGACCGTTGCCAAGGCCTGCTCTTAGGCACATCAGGCCGAGATACGGGGTTCTCAGCCAAACCCGGCTGGCTGGCTCCCCTGCCCGGGGAGGCCCCTGCTTGGCTCTCAGTCCTGGCTTAGGAGTTCTTCCTCTGGAGCTCGGTTAGAAATTGTCTCTGGAATCGGGCTGCCGGGTCCCGTGTGTGGTGGTTGGAGTGGGAAAGCTGTTGGCGACAACCCAGCCCCCCCGGGGGGTTGGGGAGAGAAGCCCCTGAGAGTGAGGAGACTGTACTCCCCTCGCCTGCCGGGTCCCCCTCTGGATTAGCTGTGTGAGCCGGGGACCGGAGAGCATCTTTGTGAGCGTGGCTTTCCACTCGGACCTCCCTCCCTCTGGTGGTTGCCCTCACCCAGTGGCCGGCAAACTCGTTAGTCAGCAGAGCCATGTACAGTGGTACCTCGAGATACGAGTGCCCTAACATACGAGATTTTTGAGATGCGAGCCGTCGAGCGAGCTATTTTTGCTTTGAAATACGAGCAACATTTGAGATAGGAGTCATCGGTCGGATCGGCCGGCTGCACACGACCCACCCGTTTACTGCAACTCGAGTGTCTCATAGTTTCCCACGCCTCAAGGTTACGGAACGAATTAAACTCATATCTCGAGGTGCCACTGTATCCACAGGACAACGATGGACATTTCTTTGGAGAGCCGCATTTTTTAAACTAAAACTTTTTCTCTGCCACTTCTTCACAATAGTAGACTAGCCCAGGCCGTGGTATTTTGTGGAAGGGCCACATGCCAGGAGCCAAAGAGCTGCATGTGGCTCGCAAGCCACGGTTTGCCAACCAGGGCCCTAAGCAGTTGCCTTCTGCCCTCTACCTGAGGTAAGCAGAGGTTCTCCACCAGCCTCACCACCTGCCCAGGCTCCTGTGTCTGTGGCACCCCAGCTTTTTCCTTGGAAAAACCATCATGTCCACTCATGTTTAAGGGCTTGAAGAAATGCATTTTAGTTGATCATGGATCTCCTTAACCTATACAACTTATTAATAACCTGCCACCTGCAGAAATCAGCATGGGGAACGTTGTCTTAATGGAATGATCCCAGGTCCCATTGTCTTAATTGAGTGATCCCAGGTCCCATTGTCTCAATGGGAGTGATCCCAGGATCCATTGTCTTAATGAAGTGATCCCAGGTCCCATTGTCTCAATGGGAGTGATCCCAGGTCCCATTGTCTTAATGCAGTGGTTCTCAATCTTCCTAATGCCGCGACCCTTTAAGACAGCTGCTCATGGGGTTTTATTTCCGTTGCTACTTCATAACTGTAATTTTGCTACTGTTATGAACTGCAATGTAAATATCTGATAGGCAGGATGTATTTTCATGGTTACAAATTGAACATCATTAAAGCATAGGGATTAAGCACAAAAACTATGTAATTATATATTGTGAAATATTTCTTTCTAATGACAAATAAATGAAATTTTGTCTTGAATCGTGGTGTAGCATGGGCAACAGTCTTCATAGGACAACAGTAAACTACATGGCTACACTTTGCTACACCGAGGAGAGGTGTGTTGGTTCCTAAGACCATGGGAAATAGGTGTTTTCCAATAGTCTTAGGCGACCCCTGTGAAAGGGTCATTTGACCCCCCAAAGGGGTCGCGACCCACAGGTTGAGAACCACTGTCTTAATGGGAGGGATCCCAGGTCCCATTGTCTTAAAGGGAACATCCCAGGTTCCACCAGCCCCTGGAGGAGCACCCACCACGGAGTAATCAATAAAGAGGCCTTAGCGCTGGCCGTGTGCACAGTCCTGTGGGGAAAGATGGGGACCGAGGAGGCTAGATAGCAGCTCTTCATCCCAGCCCTGCCCCCCAGGAACACGGAGGGAGAGAGAGCCCCCCAGGACCTCCAAGAGGCCACGTGCGGTTTGGTGCCAAACCCAGCATGAGGGGGCCCAGCAGTGCCCGGAGAGATGGAGGTGCGGGGGAGGAGGCCCAGGGACAGAAAAGGGGGGTCGGGCAGCGAGGGCCCAGCACCAGGCGTGTTCCATCTGAGAAGAAGAGGAGAGACAGCCTGACTTGGAAGGGAAGAGAGCGCTCCGAGCGGAGCGAGGCTGCGAGCTGGCCAGGTGCGCCAGCAGGTGTGGAGGAGGGAGCTTGGCAGGGCCGCCGGGAGCGAGAGAGAGCGGCTGAGCGGCAGCGGTGGGGGAGCACCAGGGGGGGAAGCAGCCGCGCCAAGCCCGGCACAGAAGGAGCATCGGTGGGAACGGTGCCTGGGCTGCTCCGGGGGCGGGGGAGGCGGTGGGAAGCTGGTCCCAAGAGAGCAGTCCGGAGGCAGGGGGGCCTGCTGCTCCCCCTTTTCCCTCTCCACCTCGGGGTCCCGAGGAGGGTCCCGAGACCGCCCTCCGCCCCGCCCCGCAGACGAGACCACCGCAAAGAATGACCGGCACTGACACACTGGAATCTGAGCCCAGCGCCGCCCTGAGCACGGAGCCCTGGGAGTTAATCACCCCATAAATATTTATGGAGCATCTAGCACTAACCGGGTCTCCGCTCTTTAGGTGGGACGAGGGGGAGGGAAGGCCACACAGAGGCATCCCCGGCTTTCAGGACCGGATGTGGCGTCAGGAGATCTTGATCAGTGACATCGGCTGTAGGTCCTGCGGTCCTTCTCTCATCTGTCGGTTCTGAGGCAGGACCCGCCATCGGGGTACAGGTGGGGGCGGGGAGCCACGTGTGCTGGTGGTCAGGGTGGGCTGCGTTCCAGCCCGCCAGCTGGTGGAAAGGAGACCACAGGGTGCTGGGTGCCAGAGGGAGGTGCCAGGGGGAGGTGCCGGTAGGTGATGGAGTGAGCGTGTTACCTGTGTGCTCTGGCAGAACCAGGGGGGTGTGAGGGGGACGAGGACTGTCTCCCCGGTGGGTGCCTGGGCAGGTCTGAAAGGT
>PVJN01016859.1:30000-41539 GCA_004026805.1 Lasiurus borealis | reverse complement strand
AAGGGCACCTCTGGCTTCTGAAGCTCTCTGACTCAGTTCTCCCATCTGTTAGTGCTTCTAAAATTTGACAATTCCTGTTTCAAATCTTATGTAATTAGGAAATGCTTTAGAAATAGTATAGTGAGACACACACCTGGTGTAATATGCAAAACACTTCTCCTTTTAACCATTCTAGAGAATCTCCTCCACACATAAACATTGCCGCATCCTACCAAGTTGATCAATGAAATAATTTCCAAGGTGCACACACAGACACTCCCAGGGAAGTTATCTTTAACCCAGACCCTGCTAAACAAGTCATAGACAAAGAACAAACATGAGGTGATCAGGAAGAGGATCCAGCTGAGAGTACCCCTGTGAATGAAAGCAGTGGCAGAAAATAATCATAAAGGTGTTGATGCTGTTGTCTCTCAGAAGACCAGTATAATCTTTAACAGGTAGAGTTATACCCTTCTCCTAGAAGACAATCCAAAGTCTTGAAGTGTTAAAAGAGAAATTAGTCAACTCAAAATCCAGAAAGAAAATTGGAGTTTTGACATGACATTTATGTGTTCAAAAGATGAAAAGAGCACTTACAGATGGGAACATTAAAAATGTTATTGCAGTATTTCTAGGACTAAAATTTAAACTATAGAATTATAAAATATTTGATCTGAAGAGACTGGAGAATTCTCAATCATCTTATTTTTCTTAGGAGAAAACTGAGATGCAGGGAGGTTAGTGAAGTTGCTCAAAGTGATACTTCATATTACTGGAGCTGGAGCTGGGATTTGAATGCAATCTGACTTCTGTATCCAGTGATCTTCCCACTATATTACTAATATACAGTCGATCTCTTCTTTTATCCAGATCCCCCCACACCTTTTAAGTATGCATAAGTCTCTCCTCACTAATAACAACAACATTAGCAACAATCAAAACAATACTACTAAAAAAAAGTACTCTTCTATGGCCACAATATTAACAACTGTTCTTTTACTTTTAATTTAAATCTACTAACATTGCCTGGCTAGTATGACTCAGTGGTTGAGCATCAACCTATGAACCACGAGGTCTTGGTTCCATTCTTGGTCAGGGCACATGGCCAGGTTGCAGGTTCATTTACCAGTAGGGGGTGTGCAGGAGGCAGCAGATCAATGATTCTCTTTCACATTGATGTTTCTTTCTCTCTCTCCCTTCTCTGAAATCAGTAAAAATATATTTTAAAAAATCTACTAACATATAACTTTCTAAACAAAGTCTAATTGAAATAGAACTCTCTCTTTGCTGAGATAGCATTACACATGGGTAGCCCACCATGATTTTAGAAAGTGTGCCCTAACCCTCAATGCAGTATCAGTACAAATAGGAATGTTACAGTGTCAGATCATGGTCTTGAGAAGAGAAGTCATTAAGATGCCATAAATATAAAATCTGGGGGAGGGGGAAAAGCAGAACCTTTTACCAACCAAAATTTTAGATAGGGACAGGTACAATGAATTAGAACTTTGAAGGTAACACTTCCATGGAGGTAAAAGTCTTTGCAATTAGACAACCTACCGGATACATCTTTTGGACTAGATTTTTAACAAGGGATCTGTGAATTTGGACAGGAAAATAAATATTACATCATTGTTTTCAGTAAGCCCTAACTGTTGATATAAGTCAACACACAAAGATCAGTAATATTTCTTTACAGTAACATTGAATTATCTAAAAAAGAAAATAATCCCATTTACAATAGCATCAAAACAGTGAAATACTTATGAATAAGCTTAACCAAGGAGGTAAAATACATATGAACAAAAACTATAAAACATTAATAAAACAAATTAAAGCAGACACAAATGGAAAGATACCTTGCATCCATGGATTGGAAAAATTAATATCGCAATGTCTATTTTATAAATTTTGAGGTAACTATAGATAGTTAATTGTATAAAATTATTCAAAGATATCATGTATCATTTATTTAATTATCCCCAATGGTATCATTTTTCAAAACCACAGTATAATTTAAGAAACAGGATGTTCACATTGATATAGTGAAGGTAAATAACAGTTCCATCTCCACAAGGATCACTCCTTTTGTATGTATTTCCCACCTTTTAAAATAATCACACTTACCTCTTTCCCCACACCTCATACACTGCTCTTATCCCTTGGCAACAGCTACTCTGCTCTCCATTCCTATAATTTTATCATTTCAAGATTATAATATAAGTGGAATAATATAGAAGGTGATATATTGGGATTGGCCTTTTTTTTTTCTCACTATAATTTTCTGAGGATGTATCCAGGTTGTTGCATGCTAAGTAGTATTCCATGGTAGGCACATACCATAGTAAATTTAATCACTCACACATTGAAAGACATGTGACTTGCTTGCTTCCAGTGTGGAGATACTACAAAGAAAGCTGTTCTGAGCATTTGTGTCCAGCCTGTGAGTATTGTGTGTGTGTGTACATTTTCTTTTATCTGAGACAGATATCTAGGTGTTCAATTACTGAGAAATGATAGTTTCATGTTTAGTTTATTTAAAAAAACTATGAAACTGTTTTCAAGCTGTAAAAAATTTTGCATTACCAACAGCAATGCATGGGCAATACATTTCCTCAGAATCATCCTCATCATTTTATATTATCAAATTTTTAATTTAAAAAATTAAGCCATTCTGATAGGTGTCTAGTGACATTTTATTGTGGTTTTAATTTGCATTTCCCCACTAGTAATATTGAATATCTTTCTATGTGCTTATATTTCAACTACATATCTTCTTCAGTGAAATACTTGCTAACTTTTGTCCCTTTTCTGATAGGACGGGCTTTTTATTTTTGAAATTTGGTGTTTCTTTGTTTATGCTAGATAGTAGTTCTTTATAAAATGTGGTTTGAATTTTTTTTTCTACTAGTGGATAGCTTGTCCTTTCATACTGTTAAGGTTATTTGCAGAAAAAAGTGTATAATTTTGATGAAATCCAACGTATCATTTTTCTTTTATGGATGTGCATCTAGTGTCAAGCAGAAAAATAATTTGCCAAACCCTAAATTGCAAAGATTATCTGTTGTGTGTGTGTTTTGTTCCTGATTTTTTTTTATAATTTTATGTTTTACAATTAAGTTCATGACTATTTTAATTTATTTTTATATAAGTTGTGAGATTTAAATTTATAATTGTTTTGGTCTATTATTGTCCAATAATTCCATGTTCCATCTGCAAAAAAGCCTTAGATGCATTTCACATTTTTTGTGAAACTCAGTTGAGCATATTCATATGTATATATTTCACAGCTGTCTATTCTGTTCCATTGTTCTATAAGTTTAACTTGCTTCCCAAAGTATATACTCTTGAATACTATGGATACATAATAATTCAGGAAAACAGGTAGACTGAATTCTCACATTTTATTTTATTCTCCAAAATTACTTTAGATATTCTAGTTTGTTTGTCTTTTGATATAAATTGTATAGTAATTGTGTCTAGATCTACAAAACATATATTTCTGGAATGGTAATAGGAATGGCATTAAACATGTTTGTCAATTTTGGGGGAATTAAAATATGTAGTATATATTTTTTGCTTATTTCATTTTTGCCCCTCTATTTCCTATATTCCCTGTATTCCCTCTTTCACCTTCAACCACACCTCTCCCCCCAGCAATTACCACACTTGAATCTTTCAATCAATGAATATGGTATGCTCTTTATTATTTAGCTATTCTTTAATTCCTTTCTTTAGAGTTTAATAGTTTTCAGCATACAAAACCTGAATATATTTGGCTAAATTTACACAGAAGAATTTATTTTTTGAGAAAGAATAAACAGGACTGAATTTTTAATTTTGGTGTCCACAGTATATAGAAATACATATTTTTGAAATATTTATCTTATATTTTCTGTCCTCTAACTCAGTCATTAGTTTAGTTTTCCTATTAAATCCTTATGATTTTCTACCTACACAATCATGCTATTAGCCTATAGGTTCAGTGGTACAGTTTTATTTCTTCTTTT
This sequence comes from Lasiurus borealis, assembly GCA_004026805.1. Lineage (NCBI taxonomy): Eukaryota > Metazoa > Chordata > Mammalia > Chiroptera > Vespertilionidae > Lasiurus > Lasiurus borealis. The sequence continues at coordinate 37,550 of PVJN01016859.1, read as the reverse complement.
TGGTCTTTTATTTCCCTTCCTTGCTATTTTACTAGCTAGAATTTCTAAGAATATTCTAACAATCTTATGTTGAATAAGACTGATAAGAATGGATATGCTTGACCTGCTGGTAATATCAGGGGGAAAGAATTAAGTTTTTCAATTTTTAAGTAAAATGTTAGTTGCAGGGTTTTTATAGATGTTTTATATCAAGTAGAGGAAATTCACTTTTATTTTAGTTATCTGAAAGTTTTTATAATGAAGGGATATTGAATCCTGCCAAATGTAGGTTTTATTGTATCAATAATAAGATTATGAGATTGTTCTTCATTAACCTGTTAATATGGTATATTACAATAATTGATTTCAAATGCTAAACCAACATTATATTCCTGAAATAAATTTCACTTGAACAGGGTGCATTTTTTATAGATTACTGAATTACATTGGCAACATTTTGTTAATAAATTTTGCATCTGAAATCATAGGGTCATTTTTATTTACTTTTCATTATTAAAAATGAAAAAATAATTGTTTAGCTGTGGTATCTGGAGAATTCTAGCATCATAAAGTGAATCATTGTGTCTCCTCTTTCCTTGTAAAGAATTGGTGTTAATTCTTCCCAAAAGTCTGGAATAACTATATTATAAAATCATCTTATGTGAAGGTTTATTATAGAGAGTTTTTAAACTATAAATTAAAATTTAATAGTTACATGGTTATCAAATTTTGTATTTCATATTAGGTGAATCACCATAGTTTTTGCTTTTAGAGAAATTGTCTATTTCACCTAAACTGTCATATTTATGTTTATAGGGTGTTCATCCTTTCAAGTCCACAGCTTCTGAAGTAATAGCCCCTTTTTCACTCCTGATATTGGTAATTTATCTCCTCTCATTTTTTCTATGGGAGAAGAGAGTGGTCAATTTTGCAAACGTTTGTCAAAGAACAACCTTTTGGTTTCATGATTTCCTTTATTGTTTTTACATTTTCATTTTCATGGCTTTTTGTTCTCATTTTCTTCTTTCTACTTTTTGGGGGGTTATTTTGCTCTGTTTTTTTTTTCTATTTGCTTCAGATAGAAGATTACATTATTGATTTGAGATTGTTCCTTTTTCTAATGTAAGCATTAACCACTATAAATTTCCTTCTCAGCACTGATTGAGCCATGTTCCCAATTTTTCATTCAGCTAAATGCTTTAAAAAATTACCTTGAGACTTCCTCTTTGATTTGTTGATTGTTTAGAAGTGTGTTGCCTAGTTTCCAATAGTTTGAAGTTTTTCATGTTATCATTCTGGTATTGATTTCTAATTTGAATCCACTGTAGTCAGTGAACATACTTTGTGTGATTTTAATTCTTTTGAATTTGTTGTATTTGTTTTAAGGCCCAGGGAACTTGCTACCATGTTGATTTTTTTAGTCTAAAAGTGAATCATCAATCTACCCTTTTCTCTCCACCCTTAAGAGTTTTCTAATATTTATTTTATATAATGACCAACGTGGGGGAAGAAGGAATAGCATATCTATTCTATCTTATCAGAACTTGAAATCTAAATCTCCATTCCATCTTATCAGAACTTGAAGTCTAAATCCTATATTTTTTGTTTATATATTAAGTATTATTCTGGGAATAGGTCCATTGGCTTTATCAAAATAGCAAAAGACATTATGGCACATAAGATGTGGTAGAGACCTTTGCTAGGCCTTTCTCTTAGAGTGAGTAGCACATAGCCCACTGCCTTTCATGTGCCTTGCTAGCTGACCAACTGAGTAATTGTTTTCATTGGTACTAAACCCATTCATTATATACTACATACTTCCTGATCTCTCAGATATACTCTGGCACTTAAAGCCAGCTTCTGTCCCTATCTATACCCTACTTGATCATGGGTAACTTAGTTGCTTCCCACTTGCATGGACATGTGCCTTAGCCTGCCTAAAAATACTATCTATGATGTAAGCCATATGCTGGACTCCAGATCAGCTTTTCAATCCAGGATCATATCGCAGTTACCATGGCATTATTATTTTTGAGGGGCAGGGGGAAGGGCTATCCAGCTGCTACATATCCAGGTAATTCCTTCATGTCTTGCTGCGGGAATAGAAATTCACCAGGACCTCAGAAAATGCCATTTAGTAGAGAAGCCCTCTTGGTGATAAATAGCTCAGTTTCTGTAGCAGAAATGAGGAAGGAAGAGAAAGCAAGAGAAAGAAGTAAAAGGATGGGTGTGTTAAGCAGAGGGTGAAACCTGTGTCAGCCAGGATGACACCTGTCATGCTGATGGATGCTCTGAAGCCCCTAAGGGGAATCTACTGGCAGACTTCACATTCTCAAATTTTGAAAATGAGGGTATGATTCAAGAAAAATATTTATTGATCGCAAATGTGGAGGGTGTGAGATTTATGTTTGAGAAATTATATTAAGTAATTAATTTATTTACTCATACAAGTGCTGATCTTGGATTCCTTGTAAATTAAATTAACTGCAAGGACAGAATCATGAAAAGGACAACCATGTATCTCTGCAAAGTTAGAATTATCTATATCAGGAAATATCTGGTGTTAGACTGATATAGTTAATTTGAACTATATCAGTTAATTCTAACTATATCAGTTAATTCTTGATATAGTTAATTCTTGGTTGAATGACTACTCATCTGCCTTGTGTGAGTTTTAATGATTTGTTAGATATGGTGGAGATGAAGAATTGTCCAAGTAGGAGATAAAACACTGGAAGTGGCAAAGCATGAGACAGATGTATAATTATTCTCCATGCCCCTCTACCTTGGGCCCTGGAATTGTTTACACTGAGCAATTGGAGATGTACTTAAGATTCAAGCTGTCACTTTCCCTGAATACAGGCAAAATGTGGCTACAATTTTAGACTTCAGCTGCAATGCATGAATTTAGGTAACAAAGGCACTTCATTTATTTTTTAAGCTATATTTTTATTGATATTGGAGAGGAAGGAAAAAGAAGAGAGAGACAGAAACATAGATGATGCGAGAAAATCACTGATTGTTTGCCTTCTGCACACCTCGCACTGGGATCAAGCTCACAACATGGGCATGTGCTCTGACCTGGAATTGAAGTATGACCTCCTGGTTCATAAGTCAATGCTCAATCACTGAGCAATGATGGCCAAGCAATAAAGGCACTTTAAATTTAAGGGCAGGATGAAGCAAAATAAAACATGATGAATTTCCACTTACTAATTTTCCAGAGAAGAGGTTTTACATACTCTTACAGCTCTTTTGGGTACTAGCTGATTACAGAGACACCTGAACCCCAAACCATGCATACAGTCTGTATTGCAGTGGCTCCAACTACAACCTCAGGCTCAAGTGACTACAGGGTGAAAGTGACTGTGCAGATAGAGAGAAATGGAGTGGCAATGCTGATGTATGATAACAATAACGACCCATCCCCCTGTAGCCTGTGTTCATCATCACTCTGACCTCCATCCAGATTGGCAATTGCAATGGAAAGTCTGATCTCTCTTCCACATTCCTCTAATCCCTATTTAAACCCCAAACAGCTAGGAAATAATAAAGTGAGGACAAGAATGACGTCTGAAAAACATTACTTGAGAAAATGATTGTGTGAAAGTGATATGCTGAAAATTGTACTGGACCCATGTATTATCTAATCACAAAGGAAGGAACAGCCTGTGGAGCTTTCCCCTCTCACTCTGTGTTTGAATGACAGAGAATATTTAAGTGGCTGGATGAGAAATGAGTGCCTGAGACCCAATATCACTACTTCTAGCTTGCTTTGAGTTATCTGCAAAACTAGATAAGTATATGATAGGCAATTGCTATGACTTACACCTTCAGCAAAAGAGAATGACAAAACACAGGGACTGATGTAGCGACTCTAGTCTTTGCATTTTGATCTGAATACTGTCTATCCTTCATTCTCTTTACACATTGGGGATACAGGACTGATCTCAGGGTGGCTATCTCCAACAGCCTCTCCTTTTCCTTAAAGCTCTGGAAATATTTCTGTAAAGCAATCACCCTTTTACTGGCTTCTAGACTCTACCCTTCAACAAACAGTGGCATGGGTATGTGAAGGGGGGAAGAAGACAAAAGGATGAGAGAGGAAGAATAGAAAGAAGAACCTTTCATTCAATAGATCCTCCCATTGTTATTGCACCCTGAAATCATGGAAGATTCTCTTTGGAAGACTCTCTTCAGTGTACAATACTGGGAAAATAGTAGAGCTGGAAAATCCAGAGATTCTAAAACTCTACAAAACGCAGTATCATCAATAATATATGCCTTCCCCACAGCTTGGTGAAAATAAAATATTAATATCCCCAATATTAAAGAGGAAAACAATGCTGTGAGCGAGGAGGTTTCTCACCTAATATTGATGCTCTTGTTCATATATACGTGTTCCAGGGAATCCCATGGTCCCTATCCTGTCTGCCACCTTGACCTAGGTATCTTATACTTCAGCCAGGAGAGAGAAGCCAAGGCTTATGGGCTCATTAACAACAGGATGGCTATTCAGAGGGACACATGGGATGTTGATATTTTTACTTTGGATGTCCTCCAAGTGCTTTCTTTATCTTTTTCAGAATTCTTTTTTTTTCTTGTCTTTTCAGACTCAGTTCTAGAGACAATGTATAGGCTTTGCATTGCTCATTGGCACCCTCACAAACAGGTTCTTCACTTGCTCTAAAATATGAGTAGTTATTGAGAAGAGATTTTTTTGTAAGCCAAAAGATTGAGGTAGTTAGGTTTCATAGCATCCCAGCCCAAGGGAAATGTTAATGTGACTTGATGGGTCATTGTTAAGTTTATGACAGTATAAAAGCAATAGCAGAGCCAGTAAGAAAGACATAATACCATTCAGATCAAATCTAGAAAGCTGGTGTTCAAAAACTCTTAAGTCTGAAGCTACATGCTATGCACATGCAGATTAATTTATCACATTTATGTTACAGAATTCCAAAAAATGTTAAGAAGAAATCCTACCCTAAAGAGTAATGCCAAATTTCAATTTAGTAACAAAATTTAAAAGTATTTATGAGTTCATGATAATTTAATATGCTTTTTTAGTCACTAGAAAAAAAAAGTACAGGCAATATTTCCTTAAATATATTTATTGATATCAAGTTATATCACAAAAGAAATACAAATATAGGCAAATAACATCCAGATTTACAGAATATTGGTATAAGAGAACACCAGAAATTGTCTAATCCACTGATTTCAAACAGATTTTTAAACATTAGAGTACCATTGAGTTACTTGAAGCTCCAGACATGGGCAAGGAAGAGGTGAGTGGATTCCAATAATTAGTATTCAGAGGCCTTTGTTTGATTCAAGTAGGGGACTCTATATTTTTTATGTTTTTTATACTGTATCATAGTCTGATATCCCAAAAGACAGTTGGGGATATACTCATTAGAAGTATCCCTCTCATTTATAAACAACAAACAAACAAACAAACAAACAAAAAAACACATCATTTTCCTTGAATTGGTGGGGAGGATTACATAAAATGCCATATGTATACATATATATATATATATATATATTGTATATTTAAAAATTATAAAAGTAATATAAGTAATGTGTCTTGTATAATTAAGGAGTTATTTTTGGTAAGGTATATTGCATATATGTATCACTGAATACTACGGATTCCCAACACTGCCAAATTTCTATGTTGTGATTTTTAATTTTATAGATATGATAATTGCATTATCATATCTGTAAAATTAACACTCTCAATTGCCTAAAATAAATATGCATAAATGTGCACCTGTGCATTGGCCATGCAAATGAGCACATACAAATATGCCTATAGATCAAAATGAGAGTATAGAACTAAATTAAAACAGTTGGTCAATTTAAACCTCACTAAATCCTATCAATTTGGTATATTTAGGGTAAGTGCTCATTGTGATTTCTGAGAAGTTATCACCCCACACGGCTTCAGATAACCTGTGCTTTAAGGAACTGCCTGGGAAGGACAATTATAAATGCCTTTCTGCTAGGGTTACTAAAAATGCTGATGAAGATGGCATTTTAAAATAGACCTAAGAAAGAAAGCATGTACATGGAAATCATGGCAAAGCTTCTACACAAGGTATTATGATGCATGCTGCAGAAATCAAATTAAATATGCACTGTCCTTGCAGCACAGAAGTTTAAAACCTGGAAAGACCACAGATGAGAAGATGATTACTAATGGGATTATAAGCAACTGCATAGGAGGAAGGATCTCTCAGTATCAAAGGGTAACAGTGGTAATAGTTGGAAATGATAGCAGTTATCATAGAAGGTATTAAAAACACAAATGCATAGGAAAAGCAGGCAAAGTGGGCTGGTAGAAGAACACTGAGCAGGTTGCTATGACAGACTATGGTATCCTGAGCAGGAGGACCATGGCAGTTCAGTCTAAAATGGATGGCTTTGAAGCAAGTCCAGTACATTTTGACTATTCAGAAATGAGGTTACTAAATGAAAAAATGATTGATTTTTGTCAAGAAAAGTTAAACACAAATCTCCTGGTGTGCGTGTGTGTGTGTGTGAGTGTGTGTGTGTGTGTGTGTGTGTGTGTGTGTGTGTGTGTATGTTAACTCAGCACTTAATTCCTTAAAATAAACAAAATGATAAGGACCAAGCAAAACATAAATTTAATGTACAGTCACTGACCCATATGCTCTCTAAGGTTATAGTTAAGGGAATTGAATTCTCAAGAGGTACATGCACAGAAGCTTCTAAGAGGGCACTTGCAGCTTAGATTTCAACTCTTCTAACCTTTAAACAAACAATCTGCACGTTGGAGATTATAAAGATGAGAAAACTTTCCTCCTTGCCCTCACCGATTCTGCTCAGTTGATAGAGCTTTGGCCTGAGAACTCAAGGTTCCTGGGTTTGATTCTGGTCAAAGGCATGTACCTATGTTGCAGGCTTGATCCTTTGACCTGGTCAGGGCACACTGCTGGAGGAAACCAGTCCATATCTCTCTCTTACATCAATGTTTCCCTCTCACTGTCTCGCCCCTTCCCTTCCACTCTGTAAAAATCAATAGAAAATATCGTCAGATGAGGATTAACAACAACAAAAACACTTTCCTCTGTTCCACTTTTCATATACCCCTTTAATTGCTGGAACCTTGAGTGATTATCATTTGGAAATATCAGCTCCTTGCTTTCATCCTAACAATGTGTTCTGCAACTGAGTGGAGGCCATACTCTGAATAAGCCACTGCCCTCCTCCTTCACACCCCTGCATGGTCCCCTTCTGTCAATGGCTGTGAGATGAACCTTGTGCTCAGGCCAGATGGGCAAAATCCTACTCTTCCTGCCATCTCCCCACCAATTCTCCAGGACAGAATTTCAGAAAAAGCATGTTCTCCCTGTCATTGCAAGTTATTTAAGAGGTTTTAGGTCAGAACATATTTAAATTGTATTCATTTTTCATTTCGCACCCATGTGCCCAGCATTGCAATTGTTCCACTTTAAAAATAGTTTTACTTTGCTATTTTGGTTTCCACTTTCTTGGCTGGCATTCATTTCTGTCAAAGGAAGGAAGCAGAAAAGCAGTGT